>ML435641.1:89634-183963 GCA_005239525.1 Nicotiana knightiana
GGGGCCCGCACGATCAATTTTCAAAAATCTTCGAAGGAATCGCTCACCCGAAGCTTAAGGATCGTTAATATACGATTTCTACTTGAATTTATAGCAATAAATGGGTAATTCACCAATTTCTCAAGAACCCTAAATTACTACCCAATTCTTGATTTTTCAATGATTTAATAGAGAGTTTAACTAGTAATTCATGTTTGAAACTAGAGTTAGAGTGGAATTTACTTACCTCTTTAGCAGTTAGGTCGGGGAACCTCTTTCCCCAAGCTCACAAGACTCTAACGGTGGAGGAAAATGAATGCATGAGGGTTAAATCCCGAGTTTAAAGATTAATATACTGCCTGGCCTACAGGGATTCCGCACCTGCGACTCGGGGACCGCACCTGCGGTCACACCAGATCAGGTGCACCAATAGCTATTTTAGTTGGTTTTCAGCCCCGTTGGGTGCCCGGGAGGCCCCTGGGCCCACCCGAGCCCTCGTCCAAATATACCAACAAGTCCCAAATCATAATACGGACTCGCTCGAGCCTTCAGAACACCCAAAACAACGCTAAAACTCAAAATCACACCTCAAAACCCCAAGAATCAAACTTGGAACTTTAAGTTTTCTAGACTTCGCTAACAATGCGCCGAACCGACCTATACTACTCGGAATGACACCAAATTTTGCAGGCAAGTCATAAATGACATAACGGAACTATTCCCGATCTCAAAATTTTGTTCGAACCTCGATAACACAAAAACATGTCCAAAACCACAATGGGAACTTAAGGAACTTCTTATTTCAATATTGGGCGCTGAAACACTCCCGGGTCATCAGAAACCCATTCCAAACTTACCCCAGGTCCAAAATCATGACACGAAGCTATCAGAACCGACGAAACTCGATTCCGAGGTCGTTTACCCAAAATGTTGACCGAAGTCAAGCTTGGCCTTAAAGGCCAACCTTAAGGAACCAATTGTTCCTGTAGCACTCTAAACATCTCCGAATCCCGGACCACCAGTTCCCGCAAGTGATAAATCATAAAAAGCCTCTACGGGAAGTTTCGTTTAGGGGAACGGTATCCGATAACGTAAAATGATTGGTCGGGTCGTTACAGAATATGCTAATAAGTGTAAGTAAATTCGTAAATAGAAAGCAGAAAGACGCGTAAAAAGTAAGTATATTTCAATAGTGGTTCGAACATGTCCTTACAAGTTATATGTTACTCCCTTTTATAGGAAATTTCTTAATATAATGTCTACTTTTTTCAGTGATTGAGCGTTAATGGCTAATAATGGCATTAATGTAACGTTACAATGATTAACCGTAATTGTTGCTTAAAGATTATATAACGTTTTGGCTCATTAATTGAAGATCCCCAAATCTGCCCTTTATTCCGTCTTGATTCATTCAGACCGTGTCTCTTTAACTTTTCAATTAGGTTGAGATTCTTGTATCTGATTACCCCGTGGGTATGCTATTCGGTTCCTCTTTATCTCGTACCTCTTCATAAAGTCTCGTCCAGTTGTCATGTTGTCATTGCTCTACATAGATTGCTGAGTCATCATAAGTATTATACGTGTGAAGCTCATTTTTACCAATACATATATATCACATAATAGTAGAGTTCATACAGTTGAAATTGTCCAAGGGGGCATTTTCTACTTGGCTATTACATAACATGTCTCGAAGGACATTTTTTTTCCAAAATATGCCAGTCTAGAGCTAACATCTTTCCTAACTTTTTTAACAAGATAAGCATTCACAATCTGAGCTTAGAGCATCAATTTCAAAATGAGGGGGGTAGTAGAGAATATTAAGATCTCTGCCATTGTTGTCACACATTTCCCTCCTAGCCATCAATTTCAAAATGAGGGGGGTAGTAGAGAATATTAAGATCTCTGCCATTGTTGTCACACATTTCCCTCCTAGCCATCATGTTGCCAGCTTGTTGGTTTCCCTGAAGATGTGGTGGATTTTCTGAACCTTCACCTGGATCATTAATGACCTGCACTCGTGAATAATGTTATTAAAAGTAGTTATTCCATTATCCAAACAAGTAATGACATCAGTTGAGTCTGTTTCCACTTCTAAATTGGTTAAACCTTGCTCTTTGGCTATGTGAAGGCCTGTTTTTAAAGCCATCAGTTCTGCATGGAGGGGGATAAGCCTCTTAGGGTACCATAGAAGCCTAGTATCCACTGACCCCTACTATCTCTAAAAATTCCACCAAAACCATAGAGAGAAGTGACTTCCTTAAACGAATCATCAATGTTAAGCTTAATATGGCTCGTAGGCGGTTTAATCCAGCTAATAGTGATAGGGATATACTTGTGCATTATAGATTCCCTTTCAGTGAGGAGTTTGTATTCCATTGCTTGATTAAAGGCATATTGGAGTACCGGTTTATTAGTGGTATTGTTAAATAGGTTATTATTTCTATTGATCCAAATTATCCATATGACAAAAGGAAATATATATTTCCATGTGATAATACCATTTCTAAAGGATATATTATGGTCCCTTGTTACCCAATTACTAGTATTATTCCATATGCTCATGTCAAAATCGAGTAGTAACCATAGATTCTTTATTGCTAGGCAATCTAAAAAGACATGTGTATTAGTTTCTCTTTGGACCTTGCAGAAAGAACAAATTGGATCAATGTTAATTCCAATATGATTCAAATAACTTCTACTGGGTAGTCTATTGTGTAGATATTTCCATATTAAGAATTTCAGCTTGTTGGGTCACTTTAAGTCCCAAATCCACATAAAATCTCTATCAATGTTTGGGTAATCTTCAACTAGGGATAACAAGATTTACTAGTGAATAGCCCATTGGTATTAAGCGACCAAGTAGGCGTATCACAATTATAAGAGTTGGGGGTTATAGACTTTATTTTGTTAATTAAGTTAGCTTTAAGACTCATTGATATCTTTGATAGGTCCCAATTATTATTACTCCAAATATCCTTTATAGACAGTAAATTATCCGTTTGGGTCAAAGGGCCAGATATATACTGACGAAGAGGGGGGGGGGAGTATCATGAATCCAACGGCTGTTCCAAACACTAAGTGTAGATGACTTATGGGGTAGCCAAGTAATACCTTTATTACAAATTCCCCACCTTTTCAAGATACTATTCCATATGAAGGAAGAGTTTTTTGAGGTCTTCCTGCTACCATGGAACTCTAACACTATTTTTGCCCAAGGTGAACAAGTGTTATTGAGCAGTATCCAAGAGAGATTTGCTAGACTGACTAGGTTTTTACTCTTTGCCTTATAAATTCCTAATCCACCCTATTTCTTATGCCTAGTAATAGTATCCCAGCTAACGAGATGAAGCTTTTTTGAAGTGGCATTAGTACCCCAAACAAAGTTTTGCTGAATTTTATCAATAGTACTAAGGATCTTGGTAGGCAAACGAGTGTATTGTATTATGTGACTAGGGAGGGAGTTTAGGCAAGAGGTGGCCAAAATGGATCTACCTGCCATATTTAGGCAGTTGGACTTCCAGGTTCCTAGTCTAGCAAGCATACTATCAGGAACAAATTGGAAATCTTTGGCTCTGGGTTTCGAGTTAGTAGTTGGAAAACCTAAATATTTTCCAAATGAGTTACTAATATTTATATTGAAAAAATAGGATAGATTGTTTCCAATATGTTTGGGTCAGTGTTTTGGGATAATAATTTTAGACTTAGCCTTGTTGATTGATTGGCCTGACAAATTGCAAAACTTATCTAAGCATTGTTAATGGAGCTTAAGTAATTGTCATTAATCTTGGACATTGGCGTTAGGTCATCCGCGTAGAAGAGGTGTGATAGTTGGTGATAATTTTTTCCAATGGTAGTTGGATTCCAAACACCTAAATCTACCTTATGGTTGATATTTGTGTAAAGCATTTCCACACAAAGGATGAATAGGTATGGGGACATAGGATCACCCTGTCTTATACCTCTACTGGGTGAAAAATAACCAGTTCTTGTACAATTAACCAAAATGGCTATTCTGGTAGTTGATACACAACTCATAATAATCTTAATGATAATCGGGGGGGGGGGGGGGGGGGGGGGGGGGGGAGGGATTTAAAGAAGGTCAAAGCTCTATAGATAAATGACCATTCAAGACAGCCAAAAGCCTTTTCGAGATCTATTTTTAAGATCATATTATAATTTCTACCACGATACCTACTCATTTTTAGAATTATCTCTTGAATGATTATAACATTATCACAAGCTTTTCTATTCTTTAGGAAGACAACTTGATAGAGGCTTATTAGGCTATTTAGGAAAGGCTTTAGACGGTTGCTAATGACTTTACTGATAATTTTGTAAATAGTATTACAAAGCCCGATGGGTCTAAAGTTTTTTAAATTATTAGCGTTAGAGATCTTTGGAATTAGACAAAGAAAAGTATAATTAATCCCCTCAGGGATAATTTCACTACTAAACGCTTCCTTGAAAATATTAGTAACTGAGTTACCTATTAAGATCCAATATTTTTGGAAAAAAAAGGGTGGAATCCATCCGGGCCAGGGGCTTTGAAAAATTTAAAGAAAAAATAAGCTTTCATAATTTCCGAATTTGTGATGGGGTTGTCTAAAGAGGTTAAGTCTAAACTGTAAAAAGATTGTGGGTCATTCTTAAATGCTTTCCCAATTGCTAGAAACATGATAAATATTGTAGACTTTTTTGAAATAGTCACTAGTATGGTTAATGATATCTTCAGGATCATTAATCCACCTATCTTGATCTTTTTTAAAGAAAACAGTTTTATTTTTTCTTTTTCTATTGGTTGCCATAATCTGATAAAACGTAGTGTCCGCATCACCCTCATTTAACCAAAGAATTTTAGAACGGAGTTTTCAATAGTCTTCTTCCAATTTTAGGATGTTGTTATAATCCTGTTTTAGAGAAACTTCAAGAGCTTGGAGGAAGGTGCTAGTATAATAGGATAAAGAGTTCTGGATACCGTTAAGTCTATCTAAGATTCATCTTTTATTTTTGAAGATGTCACCAAATGTGTTATTTTTCCATGTGGTGACACTGTCTTTGAAAGTGACAGTGGCTTCCATGTAAGAATTATTTCCCAGGAATTAGTGACCACATTGTGAAATTGAGGATGCTTGCACCAAAAAGGTTCAAGTCGAAATGGTTTGGGATAGGGGTGACACTGTTTTGGAATAAGGTTTAAGATACCTCTCGCATAATTTTCCTCCTCTACGCTCATCTCATTGGAAAATTAAAATTGAAAAAAAAAGTTATTACACGTTTTCCACGCAAGTATTTTAATTCTAGTGATAAGTTGGTGATGCAAGTGGCTGTGACAGGAAATAATTCACTCAAAAATAAGACTTGGATGGCAATGGAGACCTAATGTCTTGTTCCTTGTCCTCCTTTAAGCTTTTTTCTAATTTCCAAGTTTCACTATTTTGAGAGAAAATTAACTTAATTCCAATTTTCAAGTAAAGCTTTGCTTTTGAGAAAGAATATTCGACAAGCTTTTATTACCCTAGCTTTGTCAATTTGGGCAAATTTTGTTAGGACGATCTCGTTTCTATAGGCTAGAGTTGCCAAAATAGGTTCAAAATAGAATAGTACTAATGAGAGATTTTAATCAAAATTGTCCCTTATTTTTTTGTAGGTCTAACTTTGTCCTTTATCCATT
Source organism: Nicotiana knightiana (assembly GCA_005239525.1). Lineage (NCBI taxonomy): Eukaryota > Viridiplantae > Streptophyta > Magnoliopsida > Solanales > Solanaceae > Nicotiana > Nicotiana knightiana. The sequence goes on from ML435641.1 coordinate 95,285, forward strand.
ACCATGAGCACCTATTGTCCTTTAAGTTTGCTAGAGTTAAGCAGGTTTAGTCCATTTAACAGAAGACCCAAATAGAACGGTAGTTTCACTGAGTCAATGATAGTAGCCTATATTATGCGATATAGATGCTATTTATGCTCTAAGCTAACCATACTTTATTGATGTTTTAAGTGCTAAACGATAACTAACTGCCCTAATTAAGGTTTTTGTGCTTTGCAGGAGTTATTTCGGAGTTGGAGGATAATATGGAGTGTTTTGGAATCAAATATGTAGATACAAGGCCAATCGAGAAGCACCCGAATAAAAACAAGCAAGAAAAGGCGAAGAAAAACTGGGGAACAATCCATCACGACCGCGGTTGGGACGCGGTGGATCAAGGCGAAAAGCAGAATGTATTAGATCAACTGCGGTCGCACCGTGATTGGCTCGCGGACGCGGGCGACCTGGAGACAGCCATGAAAGCCTAGGGACTTAAGTGCAAAACATGGAAAACTTATCCTAACCCTATATAAACTCAACAAACTCGCCCAAGTCAAGGTTAAGCTTGTTTGAGACTTATTTTAGAGGCAAGAACAAGTGGGAGAAAGATCAAGACACCATTAGAGTTTTCATTCTTCTTCTTTTATCATTATTTTGCGAATCATGAATTATTTTATTGCTTTATCTTGTTTTATTATGAGTAGCTAAATATTTAGTCTAAGGTTTTGATGGAACTTGTTGAAGGATGAAACTCTTGCTATGTTAATATAAATTTGCCAAGTTTAATCTCTATTTTTTCAACTACATTCTTGTTGTAGTTAACTGAAAGGATCCTCAATTAGCTATGCTTATTTATTATGTATTACACGAGAGAGAGTGTATATTTAGGTAGTTGGATCACTTCCGACGTATGTGAGGAATCAATAACCAAGGGTTTAAAGGTGGGATTAGGGATAACAAAACCTTGGGTGCGATCTAAGTGAGCTGTAATAAAATCTAGCTAGCGTAACTCGGAATATTATGTCTAGTAAATTGTTGTCATTACTCGGGAGAGATTTATGGTAGGAAGAGTGCTCATGATCAATAGAGACGATTAGGCGAATTTATATGAAACATAGCAGGAGGGGATTCCGTCAATGGGGGAAATCATAACCTTAGATCATTCTCATTATTGTTACAACCATTCTTAGTTAGCTCTTAGTTAATATAGTTTCATAAAGTAATAGTTAGTAGAAAAATAACCAATTGTTATTCAGACCATCTTGGAAGTTGAGTACGTGGAATTGAGTGTGTCTGATAACTGTGATTGGTAGGTTAATTCCTTGTGGGATTCGACTCTGGGCTTAATACCCGAAATATATTGACAATGACCACTTTGTCCTTTTTATAACATATAGTTGGGCATGATCAAATTTTGGCGTCGTTGCCGAAAATTAACGGTGTTATCGATTACAGTTGAAAGAAGTACAAAAATTCTTAGTGTAGTCAATTTTCTTCACTCTCAATCAATACATTGAATTTTAACATTTGCAAACTTGGTGGTTACATGTGTATGCCTAGAAACTCATCAAGAACTGGTGAAGTGTTTGAAGCATTATCAGATCCCGAGAAAGTTTTCAAGGCCTTGAATCAGGCCAATCGGAAAAGCAAACAACAAAACTCAACTGAATAATTTGAACCAGACATGGTAGATCTGGTGAATAATAGAAATATTGGGGATGGCGTGGAAGACCCAAATGTGTAGGTAGTGGAGCCTCTTGTTCCAGAGGCTGCTTTATATGATTGGGCACAACCCACGACAGACAATTTGGCCACATCGATAGTAGTCCCGCAGATACAGGCAGATTCATTCCAAATCACAAACAATATGATGTATATGTTGCAAAACAAGAGACTATTATCGGGGTCATACATTGAAGATCCTCAACAACACTTGAATAATTTCCTGTCAATATGTCAAACATAAAGACAGCACAACGTGACTCCGGAAGCAAAAAAGATGTTGTTGTTTCCATTCTTTGTGACAGGAGCAACCCAGACTTGGCTAAATTCACTCCCCACCAATTTCATAAATACTTGGGAGGAGTTGTTCAAGCAATTTGTGAACAAATTTCATCCACCCAACAAGACTGGTCAACAAATTGAGGAGATCTTGAGATTCAGACAAAAACCAACAGAAACATTGCAAGAGATGTGGGAAAGATTTAAAGGGTTGTTGGTTGTATGTGCACACCATGGTATTCCTGAGCAGATGTTGGGGTAGAGATTTTACATGGGTCAGGCAGATAGTGTAAAAGCTAATGTTGATGCTTCAGGTGGTGGGGCATTTCTGAGTAAAACATTCAGAGAGAGCAAGATCTTGCTCGGCAAGATGTCCCAGAACTCAAGGTGGACAAACAGAAACGCACTCATCACTCCTGTGGTCCTCTCAGTGGCGTTAGATCCAGCTAACTCTCTTGCTGAAAATACGGCCACATTAATGACACAAATGGGCATCCTCACCAAAAAGGTAGAAGAGTCAGGTCAGAAACAACATGTGCACATATTTGATACAACCAATGGGGGATTTTGTACATCTTGCATCAGTCAGCCAGTTGGTAACCAGTGGAGCACTGAGGGGGATCACCAACACTATCCTGAGGACATGAATTATGTGTCCAACTATGGGGGTCAGAGACCAGGTGGTCAGAATCGGGGGCAGCATAATCAGCAATACAGGCCAGCCCAACAGTAGCATAATCACGGTAACATGGGGGGCCATGCAACCACAGGGTAATATGGAACCTTACCAAAGGCCACTAGGCTATCACAACCAGAATTAGCAGCAGGGGTATCATCTACCTCAACAACAACATAATGGGAGACATGAAGACGGGTTCACTAGGCTTGAGGCAATGATGCAACAGGTGATTAGGTCTAATGCAAAAATAAGTTAAAGAGTAGATTCATACGAGTCAGCTATAAAAAATATTGAGGTCCAAATGGGTCAGATTTTGATGTCACTGAATCATCGCCCTCATGGGACGTTACCTGCATACACTCAGATAAATCCAAAAGATCATGGCCCGAAGCAGCTGATGGCAATGAGTCTACGTAATGGTAGAGACCTGGATTTGGAGCATGAGAGGACTCGAGAAAGCATATCTGTTGAGATACTTGTGCTAGTGCCCATTGAGCTAAATGACTCAGCAGGATTGACTGGGGTGACAGTGCTGCATGCACAGGAAGATGCCAGAAAACAAAATAAGACTGAGACAACACAGGAACCGGTATTGGAGGCAACGCCTGAAAAAGAGAAAACCCAAATCACAGGGAAGAAACGGCCTCCAACACCATTCCCACAGAGACTAGCCAAATATAAAAAAGATGAGCAGTACAAGAAGTTCTTGGACATGTTGAAACAAATTCAGGTAAATATTCCATTGATTGATGCTTTAAAAGAAATACCTTGTTATGCAAAAATGATGAAGGACTTGATGTCCCGCAAGTTCGATTTCCAAGACTTGGCCACAGTGACTCTAACTCAGACATGCAGTGTTGTTGTAACAAAGACCCGTTGCTGCGAAATTGTCAGACCCAGGGAGTTTCACAATTCCCTGCACCATAGGTAACTTTGCTTTTTCCAAGGAACTATGTGATTTAGGGGCAAAAATAAATCTTATGCCCCTATCTATCTATAAAAGGCTTGGGATTGGATGTGCTAGACCCACGTCTATGTTGTTGCAGTTGGCTGACAGAACTGTAAAGAGGCCCTCAAGTATTCTTGATGACGTGTTGGTACAAGTAGGAAAATTTGTGTTCCCTGTAGACTTTGTAATTCTGGACTGTAGGGTGGATGAAGAAATTCCCATAATTTTGGGAAGGCTATTCTTGGCCACGGGGCGAGCTCTGATTGACTGCGAAACTGTAGAGCTCAAGATGAGGTTAAATGACGAAGAGATAACGTTCAACGTGCAGAAATCTATGAGGCGACCAAGTGAATTCTCCAATTGTTCTTTAATTGATGCCGTGGGTGTAATCCTGGAAGAGGATGATGAGACCTTAAACATTGAGGACCCTCTAGCTGCATGTCTGATGAATTTATATGAGGTGAATGGTGAAGAATTGGCAAAATGGGTGCTTGCTCTTGAGGGAAAAGGTTTTTGGAAGAGATCACTCGAATTCGAGCCACTACACTTAGAGAAAAGGGAAACTCCTCCAGCCAAGCCATCCATAGAGGAACCACCAAAGTTGGAGTTGAAGCCACTGCCCGCCCATCTCAGGTATGCATTCTTAGGACCTAAATCCACATTACCTGTTATTATCTCATCTAGTTTGTTAGATGTGCAGGAAAAATAGATTTTGCAGGTACTGACAGAGTGCAAGACTGCCATTGGGTGGACCATGGAAGATATTAAGGGGATCAGCCTGGCATTTTGTATGCATAAAATTCTGTTGGAAGACGGGCACAAACCTTCTAGAGAACACCAAAGAAGCTTGAACCCCAATATGAATGAAGTGGTGAAGAAAGAAGTCATTAAGTGGTTAGATGCGGGAATCATCTTCCCCATCTCTAACAACAACTAGGTTAGCCCAGTGCAATGTGTTCCTAAGAAGGGTGGAATGACGGTGGTGAAGAATGATAAAAATGAACTAATCTCTACATGAATCGTCACATGCTGGAGAATTTGCATGGATTACAGGAAGATCAACTTAGCCACCCGGAAAGACCACTTCCCACTTCCCTTCATTGATCGGATGCTTGACAGACTGGAAGGGAGGTCCCACTTCTATTTTCTTGATGGGTACTCAGGATACAATCAGATCTCCATCGCACCAGAGGACAAAGAGAAGACCTCATTCGCGTGCCCTTATGGGATCTTTTGCTTTCCGGAGGAGGTCCTTTGGCCTATGCAACACACCCGCCACATTCCAAAGGTGCATAATGGCCATATTCAAAGACATGGTAGAAGACATAATGGAGGTGTTCATGGATGATTTCTCAGTGGTGTGAAACTCATTCGATGAGTGCCTTAATAATCTGACCAGAGTTTTGAAAAGGTGCATTGAGACTAACCTGGTACTTAATTGGGAAAAGTGACATTTCATGGTACAAGAAGGTATAGTCTTGGGACACCTAGTATCAAGCAAGGGCATTGAGGTGGATCGTGCGAAAGTTGATATGATAGAAAATCTTCCACCTCCCACGTCAGTCAAAGCAATCAGGAACTTCCTCGGGCATGCCGATTTTTACCGGAGATTCATAGGACTTTTTAAAAATTGCTAACTCTCTGTGTAAATTGACAGAAAAGGATCACCCCTTTGTTTTTTCTAATGATTACAGTGTAGCATTCGAAGAATTGAAGAAGAAGCTAGTCACAACACCCATCATTGTTTCCCCCGACTGGGAGCAACCATTCGAGCTAATGTGTGACGCAAGTGACTACGCAGTGGGAGTAATGTTAGGACAACAGAAGGATAAAATAATGCACCCAATTTACTATACAAGTAGAACGTTGAGTGCAGCACAGTTGAATTACACTATAACGGAAAAAGAGATGATGGTTGTAGTGTTCAAACTTGACAAGTTCATATCGTACCTGATTGGCTCAAAGGTAATTGTATATACTGATCATGCTGCTCTTAGGTATCTGATCGAAAATAAGGAGCCAAAATTGCGCCTGATTCGTTGGGTGCTGCTGCTACAAGAGTTCGACTTGGAAATTTGTACCGTAAGGGCACAAAAAATCAGGTCGCTGACCACTTATCGCGACTAGAAGGAGCTGAAAAATCAGCTGAGGTAGAGGATATTCTGGAAACCTTTCTAGACGATCAGCTACTAGCCACAATCCTTAAGGAAGTGCCATGGTATGCAGAAATTGTAAACTACCTGGAAAGCGGTATAGTTCCCTATGACTTTTCCTCTGTCCAAAAGAAATTTTTTTACCGTGATTGCCGCATGTATTACTGGGATGAAACTTATCTATTTCGGATTTGTGTTGACAATATGATCCGGAGGTGTCTCCCCGAGATAGATTAATCTTCTGTTTTGCAGGCATTTCACGCATCGACATATGGCGGACATTTTGGAGGAGTCAGGACGGGCGCGAAAGTTCTAGAAGTTGGTTTCTACTGGCCAACTATGTTTAAGGATGCACATCTATGGGTCAAGGGTTGTGATGAATTCCAGCAAACTGGGAACATTTTCTATCACCATGAGATGCCCATGAACCCAATTCAGGAGGTGGAAGTGTTCGATGTTTGGGGAATAGACTTCATGGGTCCCTTCGTCAGTTCCTATGGCAATAAGTACATACTTATTGTTGTAGATTATGTGTCCAAATGGGTGGAAGCTGCAGCATTCCCCACCAATGATGCAAGGGTGGTGATTGAGTTTTTGAAGAAGAATATACTCACCTGTTTCGGGACCCCAAGAGCCATAATCAGTGACGGAGGCACTCACTTCTGCAATCGAGCCTTTGAGAAATTGATGGTTAAATACGATGTATGCCACAAATTGGCAACTCCATACAATCCTCAGACCAGTGGGCAGGTCGAAGTGTCGAATACAGAGATAAAAAGTGTGTTGACCAAAACTGTGAATGCCACAAGAACAGATTGGGTGAAAAAATTAGATGACGCACTCTGGGCGTATAGAACTGCTTTCAAAACACCAATTGGCATGTCGCCATACAAGTTGGTGTTTGGAAAGGCCTGTCACTTGCCAGTGGAGTTAGAATATAGAGCTTGGTGGGCACTGAGACAATCGAATTTAGACATAGAAGCTGCGGGAACAAATAGAGTCACGGAATTGCATGAACTGGATGAGTTCCGCTAACTTGATTTTGAAGCACAAGGTTATACAAAGAAAGAATGAAGAGGTTGCACAACAAGAATATTATTGAACGGAATTTCAAACCCGGAGATATGGTGATGCTGTATAATTCAAGATTAAGGCTATTTTCGGGTAAACTCAAGTCACGATGGTCTGGACCATTTCGTGTGGTTGAAGTGCTTCCTTCGGGTGGTATAAAGATTACCTCAGAAAATGACTCTCGCATGTTTAGAGTCAATAGACACAGGTTGAAACCATATGTGGGCATGGATGAAGTCAAGGATGTGTCAGTGATTCATTTGACTGAGCCCCAGAGGTGGAGCGAGCCTTTAATATGCTCATCTGCGTCGTGCCGCGACGTTAAATCAATCGCTTCTTGGGAGGCATACCATGTTTTCTTGTGTTTTTCCCTTTTTCTTTGTTGTTATACTTAATGTGTATGATACTAACCTAGTTATTAGTGTACGGGTGAAGATTGGTGCATATTCAGAGAAGTCGGGGGCAATAACCAACTCTGGAAAGGTAAAAAAATGTGATTAAAACAAATAAGTTCCGGAAGTGCGTCACCGCAACCGCAGTCGGACCGCGGTTGGACCGCGGTGGAATGCACCAGTTCTGTTGTGGTTCACCGTGACTGCGGTTGAGGTGCAGACCGATCGCGGTGGAATACACCTTTTTTGCCGCGTTTCACCGCGACCAGGTCCGAGCACGGACCGACCGTCGGTGGAATAGTGCCATTCTGCTGACTCCCAAGTAAGTAACATTTTTTTTATTTTTTTATTTTTTCTTTTTGTCTTCTAATATAATAAAACCTAAACCTAACCTCTCTTCCCCCCACTTCCAACACTCCCTTTCTCACTCTAACTCCCTCCCCACCGCCTCTCCTTCTTCCTCCTCTCTCTCTCACAAATCTTCCCCAACACACAACTTCATCTCCACCATTCTCTTCTTCCCCCAAATTCCTTCTTCACTTATCATCCTCCAAGCACACCCGTGTTCATCATCTTCGAGTAAGTCTCTAACATATTTCTCTCTTCTCTCTTAGTTTTCTTTTTTGTTTTTCTTCTTTGTGTCCTTTAATGGTAGATTTGTAACATATGTTAGGTTAGAATTTTCTTCTTTTTAGCTTTATATGGTGTGAAATATGGTACAAAGAGCATGGTTTTGTTGTGTTGAAGTTGATTGTGGTGGGGTGGAGTATGTGTAGTAATTGTAGCTAATTTGGGGGAGGGTTTTCACTTCCATGGGCTAAGTTTATGAAATCATTATTCAATGCACACTAGGTGCTTGTGAAATTGCCCCATTGGCTGTACTTGTTAATGTGATCATAGTGGTGGTGAAGTCTGAGTAACCACCCTGGGTTCACATATCTCAAACCCTCACTAATAGTAGCCCTTAATTTGTCAGGTACAATGCATCAATCAAGGAAAAAAACGTGCCACAGGTGTATCCTCCAGTGGGTCAGGTGGTTCATCTCGAGCTCAGGCGAGTTCGAGCCAGTTTAACAATACCCGCTTTGTATCCAAAATGGCTCAAGATATATTCAATGCAAAGTCAGCTAGGAAGCTGGTGCTTGAGGTCCACATTGAGAGGGTTGCGTTAAGATTTGAATGCCCACAGATTTACGACGAGTTGAGGAGACGTCAGTTGGACATCTTCTTTGATGAGACGGAAGAGGTCAATGTAATGATGGTCCGGGAATTTTATGCCAACTGCCCGGACCATGTTGATTCAGTAGTCACAGTACAAAACACCCCGGTGAATGTGTCTCTTGAGGCCATCCGCCGAGTGTATAGGTTGCCGATCTTCACTGGAGATACAGACTACTACCAAGATTATCAGAGGCCACCGGTCACATGGAACCTAATTGTTCATACAATCTGTGTCACTGATAGGGAGCCTATATGGATAAAGCCGAGAATGACCCTGAACTCCCAATCTCTCAATTGGGAAGCTAAGTGTTGGCTAGCAATCATCAACAACCGTCTGCTGCCATCCACCAATACTACAGATGTTAATGCGCCAAGAGCAGCGGAGATTTGGTGTACCACCATGATTTTGACGTGGCCCGACTCATTCAAGATGAAATGTTCATTCGGTCCACGGAGGCAAGAAAAGGGTTCTACTTCCCTTCCCTGGTCACCAGGCTGTGTCGTGCTTCACGAGTTCCTGAAAACTCCATAGTAGATGGGAAATTGCAAATAAAGCCCCATTCAGGGCTAGTAAAATCACAGTTGGGAAAGACTATCCTGTGGAGGCTGATGAAGATGATGATGATGCAGATGATGATGATGGGGGAGCTATGCATGTTGCCGCCCCGTCGGTGCAGATTGCTGATGAGGTGGGCCCATCACAGGCCCGCCAGAGTACCCGGATGACAACTTTGGAGCAGGATATGGATGGCCTACGCACTTCAGCCAATGACCTGGGTGCTCGAGTTGACACTTTGGCCACTCAAAGTGCTAGGTCAGAGAAAAAGATCATGGGTTGGCTCTGGGCGTTAGGTCGAGCATGTCACCTCAATCCTGGCACCGTCTCCGATCAGGACTAAGCACCAGGAAAGTCCCCTTACCTTACTTTGCTTTAATTTTTTTGACATGGGGACATGCCAAATTTTTAAGTGTGGGGTGGGGGATGGTTGTTGTTATTGTACACTTGTATAGATTATGTAGTATTTTGGTTTGTTTGGTATTTCGATTTGCTGTTAATTAACTTCGACTTGGCCCGAAAATGAACATCTCTCGATGGGTCTCTTGAGGGACTTAAGTCGAACGGAAAAAAAATAACAAAAAGATTTTCTTTTGTTAGGTAGTGTACCAGCTCCCCCTTAGTTTTTCCTTAAACCACGGTTCTTTTCCAAGAGTTTCCATTTGAACCGAGTGTAGTGTTTTCTTTTTAGATTAGGAAGTCTTGGGTGAGGGAAGAATAGAAATAGGATCCCTGAAATCCGTAGTATCTTGAATATTGATTGCCTTAGCATGACACTTAGGCTCACTAGTCGACTCTAGCAAAACAAAGCCTTAAATTGCATGTTCTTGATTTGGCTGAAAATACTTTGAGTAGAGTGTCTGATGATCCGAACTGACTGAGTCATGTGCCATGTGTGAGTGAGACTTTTGTGTATTCTATGCTAATATTCAATGCCTAGAACTTGCCCTGTGTGTGTACGAAGCAAAATGGTAGATTTAATTGGTCTAGAAAATGATATAGGCGTTTCTTTGTTTAACCTATTTATATACATTTCTACCCACCTGATTGTATATACCATAGTTAACCCCTTTGAGCCTGTAATCTTGTTTTCTTTGGTAATCACATTACAAGCCTGACCCAATTTTTGAATTGACTATCTTTTGAACCCTATCACCTCCTAGAAGCACTTGAGTTGTGACGAAAATGGAAAAGTTAAAGTGTGAGGTGGTTGGTTGGACTTTAGAGTGGAACTAAGAGAATATAGATAAAGGTGCACAGAGTGATAATGAATACTAGAAGCCACCGGAACTGGAAAAAAATTGAATGAAGTCTCAAATGGTGGTGGCTTTTGAAAAAGTGTGCTTAAAGAAATAAAGGGTATAACACAATGATGAAAAGGTGGAATAATGGTTTGACGAAAGTATATGCTTAAATGTGAAGAAAAAAATGTATTAAAGTGCTTAGGGAGGTGTATCCACTCTTATATCCATATATATCCCACCTGTTCCGCAGCTTACATTACAACCAAATAAAGTCCTACTTGATTCTAGACTAAAGGAGCTCGATTAGTTGAGAATTACACTAAGGGAAAGCCTATGGTGCGTTTTATGTGGCATGAGAATTTCTTTCTGAGGGTGAGCGAAATCTTACTTGTCTGAATTCCTCAGTGTATGAATAGTCATAACTATGATTTAAGTCTCTTTGTGGTGAGTAGGCACTTGACTCGTGAAAGGTAGGTAAGTTTGGACCTCTGACTAAGAGTAGGAAAACCGGCTAGGGAAATTGCGTGGCTAGAGAGAGAGTCCACTCTTGAGGTTTTGATGTTATGTTGAGGTAGTCTACCAATTTGAATTGTTCTTGGTGCGAGGAGTGAGGAAGTTACCCACTGATGATTAGGCCTATAGAGTATGGTTTTGTTGCTAGACGACTAGAAACGGTTTAAGTGTGGGGTGTTGATAGTAGCCTATATTATGTGATGTAGATGCTATTTATGCTCTAAGTTAACCATACTTTATTGATGTTTTAAGTGCTAAATAATAACTAAATGCTCTAATTAAGATTTTTGTGCTTTGCAGGAGCTATTTCAGAGTTGGAAGATAATATGGAGTATTTAGGAATCAAATATGTAGATACAAGGCCAATCGAGAAGCGCCCGAATAAAAACAAGCAAGAAAAGGCGAAGAAAAATTGGGCAACAATCCACCGCGATCACAGTCGGGACGCGGTGGATCAAGGCGAAAAGCAAAATGTATTAGATCCACCGCGGTCGCACCATGGTTGGCTCGCGGACACGGGTGCCCTGGAGATAGCCAGGAAAGCCTAGGGTCTTAAGTGCAAAACGTGGGAAACTTATCCTAACCCTATATAAACTCAACAAACTCGCCCAAGTCAAGGTTAAGCTTATTTTGGAGGCGAGAACAAGTGAGAGAAAGATCAAGACACTATTAGAGTTTTCATTCTTCTACTTTTATCATTATTTTGAGAATCATGAATTATTTTATTGCTTTATCTTGTTTTATTATGAGTAGCTAAACATTTAGTCTAAGGTTTTGATGGAACCTGTTGAAGGATGGAACTCTTGCTATGTTAATATAGATTTGCCAAGTTTAATCTCTATTTGTTCAACTACNCAAACTAGCTAGCGTAACTCGGGAGAGTATGTCTAGTAAATTTTCGTAATTACTCGGGAGAGATTTATGATAGGAAGAGTGCTCATGATTGATAGAGACAATTAGGCGAATTTATATGAAACATAGCAGGAGGGGATTCCGTCAATAGGGGAAATCATAACCTTAGATCATTCTCATTATTGTTACAATCCATTCTTAGTTATCTCTTAGTTAATATAGTTTCATAAATTAATAGTTAGAAGAAAAACAACCAATTGTTACTCAGAATATCTTGGAAGTTGAGTACGTGGAATTGGGTGTGTCTGATAATTGTGATTGGTAGGTTAATTCCCTGTGAGATTCGACTCTCGGCTTAATACCCAGAATATATTGACAACGACCGCTTTATCCTTTTTATAAGGAATAGTTGGGCGTGATCACTCAACTGAGTAAAGAAACTTCCGGTACTCAAATTTTTCAGTACCAATGCAGTGAATCATAAGAGATCTTTCATTTAGTTTCAAAATTTCCAAACACAGAGTTAGGTAAGCTTTCAAATTAATAGATAGACGTGTAGTTTATGGGCAAGAGCAAGTCTAAAATATATATACACCAAATCCTCATCGCCTGATTTTGATAAAATTCACTAGAGATGAAAAGCGTTAATCTGTTGATGCGAAAAAATTAATTTTTTTTAGTTCCCTTCTCGCTGCCCCTCTTCTATTCTCTTTCAATCAATATTTGGAAGGAAAAAAATGATAGAAGGCAAAATTAAAGTTGCTACTAAAGGCAAATGACATGTATAGAAGCAAGAGAAGGAACAAAGACCCGTGCATCTTCCGTTTAAATTGGAACTCTCCTTTTTAATATTTTTTAGATAGACTAAAACTGCACAACTTTAGCAAACTTAAAGTACAATAGGTGCTCACGTAATAAATAAAAGACAAAATTAGACCAATCCTTAAAGATAAGGGAAAATTTTAGCTAAAAACTCGTACTAAGTGAGATCATTCTTTACAATTTCTCCTTCACTGATCCCTCCGATATTTCTAAGGTCAATTTCTCTTTGTTGCAATTCTAACTTTCTGTGAATCTAATTGTTGTGTAAATCCGAACAAGCCTTAAAAAATAAGTTATTACTTAGTTTTTAAAAAAAAATTAGTACATACATAAAAACATTATGTCCTGTTATTTTTTATTTGGTATATGATAAAAAATTAATGTCGAGACTAACTCAAGTGTAAAAGCATGCTCATACGATAGGTATTGCATTGACGAATAGTATATATATATTCACTCATTTTCTAGATCAATATGAGACAATCTAACAATATAGTTTAGAGCAATTGCGAGAGAAAAATGGAAAAAGAATGAATGAAGAGGACTAAAGAACCACTCCAAAAACTCAATGGAAACAAACAATTCCCTATATTTCGGTTTTACTCTCTTTTTTCATTTTATGAAGAAAAAGTGGTAACTAATTTGTGTGATAACTAAAAAACTCTATGTTGTTGTTGTTCGTTAATACATATATCTTAAGGTTTTTGTTTACCTTGAAAATGATAATTACAATTATATTTGATTATGTGATTCTAAAAATATGTGATCTATTTTAATACCAGTTGTTTAGGCAGTAAATGCTGAATATGAAGCGAGAGAAACGAAATAAGAGCAAAATGAACGAAATTATGCAAATCGGGTAACGGGGAGATCAGCCTCGAGGGTGGTCGGAAAGGCCTCGGGGTCGAGCTTTAGAAGCTTGACTAAGGGCTATTGATAACAGTATAACAGTGTTGAAGGCCTTAAGAATAGCCTATTTATGATCAATAATAAGCAATAAATGAAGAATAATTCAAGAACACAATAAATGAGAAGCAGTAAATCAATGAAGCAATTATAGAGAATGTTTTAGCCAAGGAGCAGAGGATGTTCTTGTTCTTGTATTGAATATCATGTATCTTACAAAGTGACAAGGGTCCCCTTTATATATGAGGGGGAATCTCAACATAGTACATGTATAATTAATGCAAAGAGATATGGCTGATACATCCATTTAATGTCACGGTACGGGCTTGTACTATTTTGTGTATTTTGTCAGCCGTCTTTCCATGTTGGCCTTCGATATGCTCTGCTTCGAGGTCGAGGACCTTCGATATGTATGACCTCGAGGTCGAGGACCTTCAATATTCCCGTTGATACCAAAACCTCGGGCCTTCGAGCCTTCATTCTCGTCGAAATGGTCGTGAAATCGGGCTTTCCGATTTAAGCCGTATACAGTTTTCATCTATATTCACAGACAGTTTAAATATTTTTTATATTATCACTATATTTTAATTTGTTTTAGCATATAACCTATTTTATTTATCAATTTCTAATTCCATTAAGTTAATGATTCGATAATTCGAAAATTGTTTTACACAGTTGATGTAGTAGTTAAAACTTTTCACTTAAAAATGTTTCCTCCAATAACGAACAAGAAGGCCACCTAACTCAACAAACTAGTTATACAGTCAGACCTCTCTATAACAACATCCCTATATAATAAATTTTCGCTATAAAAGCCAAGCTTTTCCGGAACCAATTTTTATGTTATGTTATAATTATATACGGTCAAAACTAGGCTTGCCCTACGTATAACTAATCGAGACTGGAACATTATAGGCCAAGTTTTAACCTCGTATTATATCGAACCATGGTACCAAGTTAGATTTCCGAGCTCGTGACACAGAGACCTATCAAGATCGAGATCGGCCAAAATTGAGACTGAGCAAGATAGAGGTCGAGAGAGACAGGAGGAAGCTTACCGAGCCAAATAACGGAAAGCCGAAATATTCGCAATCGAGTAAGGATCACGGCGAAAATCCCGGCACGTATTAAGAAGAGGCCGATTAATTAGCCAATCATGAGATTTCTTACTGTATTTAAAATTGTATCAAGAGTAGGATTCCCCTACTATATAAAGAGGGTATGATAATTTGTAAGACACGTAACATTTACGCAATACAAAGCAATTTATTGTCTTCTTCTAGCTTTCAATATCTTATTACTCTATTCTTATATTAGTTGAATCTTTGCTTGGTTCGAGGGTAATCGAACTTGAGGGCCAAGGCTATTCGATTCATTTGGTTTGCATTTATTTCTTTTACAGTCAATTTTAATATTAATACATATATATTTTCTCAATTTGTTCCAAGTTATATCATGTATCCTTAAAACCACATATATATTCAATTGTTATCCATTTTAAGGGTAAACAGTTTGGCGCCCACCATGGGGCTAAGGATAATAGTGATTTCCTGGTACTAACCTTCATAACACACACTATTTTACACTTGTTCTTGTGAGTATATTTTATTCCAAATCAATATGTCAAACTCTCAGGCAGCACCCGTACACGTGGACAATGACTTTGGTCATCATGATGAAAATGACAACATAGCACTAGGGAACGACATACCTCTAGTGGCCTCGATAGAGTTCCAACTATAGATCCGATCGACGTCGGCTCCCATGTAGCCGTTAATGCAAATTTGGCATGGATCCCGAGAGTAGCTTCCGCAGGGATGTTTGATCGGACGCTCATAGCACACATGGCCGCAAAGAAGGCAGAATCATCCTTGGGGTGATCTTCAAGATGTTTTAGGCTCAACAAACCGTAATATAACAACTCCAAAACCAGAACCATGCACCAAGCAGGATCGAGCCCGAGCCAGGAATTTGTTCATAGGGTCGAATCGGTGTCAAGGAAATCAAATGTATATGAATCGTGGACCGATCCCACGATCATAAAGATGCTCGAGGAACTAACGAAGCAAGTTGAATCGGGGGAAAAGAAGATCGAAGCAAATGACAAGAAGATGAAAACATATAATTCCAGGATTGATCAAATTCCAGGGGAACCACCAATATTGAAGGGTTTGGATTCCAAAATTTTCATACAAAAGCCCTTCCCCCCAAGCGCAGCTCCCAAACTGATCCCCAAGAAGTTTGTCTAGTCCGACATTCCTAAGTATAATGGAACGACCAACCCCAACGAGCATGTCACCTCTTACACATGTGCAATTAAAGGGAATGATCTTGGAGGACGACGAGATCGAATTCGTGTTACTAAAGAAACTCGGAGAGACCTAGTCAAAGGGAGCGATAATATGGTACCATAATTTACCACCTAAATCTATTGATTCTTTTTCCATGCTTGCAGATTCTTTTTTAAAAGCGCACGCCAGAGCCATAAAGGTCGAGACTAGGAAGTCGAACCTCTTCAAGGTAAAATAGAAAGATAACGAGATGAATAGAGAGTTTGTGTCTCGATTTCAAATGGAACGAATGGATCTACCATTGGTCGCCGATGACTGGGCCATTCAAGCTTTCACTCAAGGAATAAATGTACGACGCTCAGTGGCTTCACAACAGTTGAAGCAGAACTTGATTGGATACCCGACTGTTACCTGGGTCGATGTACATAATCGGTATCAATCGAAGATTAGAGTCGAAGATGACCAGCCGGGGGCTCCTTCTGGGTCCGTTTTTCCTATCAAACCCGTCGACATAATCAAAAGGGACATTGATCGAGAATCAAGGTTGAACATGATCAATACCAGCCGTATAATGGAGATCGTAGGGGCAACAGACCTGGGCGTAACCCTGTATGAGGTGAAAGGAGAAATGACCGAGGCCAGATCTCTCGTGGGCTCATGAGCAAGAATGGTTTCGACAGGCATACCGGGCCTAAATAACCACCACGATTGTCAGAATATAACTTCAATGTTGACGCATCTTCCATATAGCCGCTATCAGACGCATCAAGGATATTAAATGGCCTCGACCTCTGCAGACCGATCCAGCCTAGAAAAATCCCAACCAAATGTGCAAGTATCATGGATCACATGGCCACAGAATAGAATATTGTAGGCAGTTGAGAGAGAACGTAGCCCGGTTATTCAACAACGGGCACCTCCGGGAGTTCCTAAGTGATCGAGCCAAGAATCATTTCAGAAATAGAAATTCCAACAAATAAAACAAGCAAGAAGAACCACAACACTTCATTCACATGATTTTCGGAAGAGTCGATGTTCCCCAAGGGCCAGTGTTAAAACGCACCAAGGTATCTATCACAAGGGAGAAGCGAACTCGGGATTACATGCCAGAAGGAACCTTGTCCTTCAAAGATGAGGATGCAGAAGGGATCATGCAACCCCATAACGATGCACTAGTAATATATGTACTCATGAACAAGACTCAAGTTAAATGTGTGTTAATTTATCCAGGTAGTTCAACCAACATCATTCGATCGAGGGTCGTAGAACAACCCGGCCTACAGGACCAAGTTGTGACCGCGGACCGAGTGCTAAAATGATTCAACATGGCATGTTAAACTACTAAGAGAGAGATAACTTTGCCAATGAATATGGTTGGGACCATCCAGAAGACGATGTTCCATGTGATCGAGGGAGACATGAGATACAACGCCCTTTTCGGGAGACCATGGATCCACGACATGAGGGAAGTGCTCTCGACCCTTCACTAGGTTATAAAATTCCCGACACCAGAGGGAATCAAAACTGTCTACGGGGAGAAACCCGCCGCAAAGGAAATGTTTGCCATTGACGAAGTGATTTTGGTATCGACACTCTCATCAACGGAGGGGTCAAATTCGAAGGGAAATAGGAGGCCAAATAGAAATCACATACGCCGGCCTCTACCCAATTAGAGAAGTAGGGGACTAACGAAGATGACGATTATGGGGTCCCTCGATCCTTCATAGTCCCCGACGACTTCGACGTTGCCAAATCAACGCTCAAAGAGTTGGAGCAAGTCATACTAATAGAACATCTGCCCGAACGAAAGGTATACCTAGGCACGGGGTCTCGAGCTTAGGAAAAAACTTATTCAATTTTTACAACTAACATGAATTGTTTTGTTTGGTACCATCTCGACACGACAGGGATCCTACCGGAAATCACCACCTATAAACTAAGCTTGGACCTGAAGTTCCATCCGGTGAAGCAGAAAAGAAGACCCAGTCCGAGATCAAGCATGCCTCCATCAAAGACGGGGTAACCAAGCTTCTTAAAATAAGGTCCATCCGGGAAGTAAAGTACCCCGAATGGTTAGCAAACATAGTAGTAGTCCCTTAAAAAAGGAAACAAACTTAGAATGTGTGTAGATTACAAAGATCTAAATAAAGCATGCCCCAAGAATTCTTTTCCTTTGCCTAATATCGATAGCATGATCGATGCCACGGCCGGCCACGAGATCATCTGTTTTCTCGATGCCTATTCCGGGTACAACCAAATACATATGAACCCGGATGATACATTGTTCATCACTAAATATGGAACCTACTGCTATAACGTAATGCCATTTAGATTAAAAAATACTTGTGCCATGTATCAACTCATAGTAAACCGGATGTTCAAAAAACAAATAGGGAAATCTATGGAAATTCACATTGATGAAATGTTAGTTAAGTCCCTGCGAGCAGAGGACCATTTGAAGAATTTGCAGGAAACCTTCAGTATATTGAGGAAATACAACAAGAAGTTGAACCCAAAAAAATGCGCATTCGGGGTCGGGTCAGGTTAGGTCAGGAAAATTTCTCAGATTCATGGTATCCAACCGAGGAATCGAGATCAACCCCAACAAGATCAAAGCTATCGAGGACATCACGGTAGTAGATAACATAAAGGGCGTGCAGAGGTTAACCGGGCGTATAACCGCCCTGGGGCGATTCATCTTGAGGTCCTCCGATAAGAGCCATCAATTTTTCTCGCTGCTGAAGAAGAAAAATAACTTCTCATGGACTCCGGAATGCTAGCAGGCCTTGGAAGAGCTAAAACGATACTTATCAAGCCCACCGCTACTTCACACACCAAGGGCAGACGAACGACTATACTTATATTTGGCAGTATCAGAGATAGCGATAAGTGGAGTCCTAGTACAAGAAGAACAAGGTACGCAATTTCCAATTTATTATATTAGTCAGACCTTAGGTGAGGCCGAAACTAAGTATCCCCAACTAGAAAAGTTGGCACTCACTTTGATAAGCGCCTCTAGAAAACTAAAACCATACTTCCAATGTCACCCCATATGTGTTGTAACGACTCATCCACTTCGAAATATTATGCATAAACCCGAGATTTTGGGACGGTTGGCCAAATGGGCCGTAGAAATCAATGGGTATGATATTGAATATCGACCTCGAACATCCATTAAGCCTCAAATTTTGGTAGACTTCTTGGCTAACTTCACGCCGGCCCTAGTACCCAAGGTCGAAAAAAAGCTGTTGGTAAATCGGGTACGCCCTCAGGAATTTGTACCCTCTTTACGGATGGTGCTTCAAATGCGAAAGGGTCCAGACTCGGCATCGTGCTAAAACCACCCACAGGCAACATGGTTAGAAAATCTATTAGAACTCTGAAATTGACTAACAACGAGGTCGAATATGAGGCCATGATTGCAGGTCTCGAACTAGCCAAAGGCTTGGGAGCGGAGGTGATCAAAGCCAAATGTGAATCCCTCCTCGTGGTGAATTAGATAAACGGAACCTTTGAAGTTGGGCAAGAACAAATGCAAAGATACCTGGATAAGTTACAGTAACTTTGCACCAATTTAAGGAGTGGACTTTGCCACATGTGCTTCGAGATCAAAATAGTGAGGCCGATGCCCTCGCAAACTTAGGGTCATCGGTTGAGGACAACGAACTCAACCGGTGCTGTCATTCAACCCATGAGGTCAGTAGTCGAAAAAGGCCATGCCGATATAAACTCGACAAGCTTAGCTAGGATTTGAAAAATAAATACATACAGTATTTGAAAATCGAAAAGCTTCCCTCAAATACAAAAGAATTGAGGGCTCTGCGCGCGAAGGAAGCACGATTCACCTTGTCCGAAGACGGAACCTTATTCAGGAGAATGTTCGATGGTCCACTAGCGATATGTCTGGGATCGGGAGATACCGAGTATGTTCTGAGGAAAGTTCACGGGGAACTTGCGGAAATCATTCCAGTGCCGAATCATTGGTCCAAAGGTAATCAGATCCGTCTATTACTGGATCGACATAGAAAAATATGCGAAAGAGTTTGTTCGAAAATGTGAAATATGCCAAAGACGTGCACAGATGATTCACCAACCCGGGGAAGTACTCCATTGGGTCTTGTCACCATGGCCATTCATGAAGTGGGGAATGGACATCGTTGGTCCTCTTCTCTGGGCACCAGGTAAAGCTCAATTTATATTATTTGTGACTGACTATTTTTCTAAGTGGGTTGAAGCATAGGCCTTCGAGAAAGTTAGGGAGAAGAAAGTCATCGACTTCATTTGGGATCACATCATATGTAGATTCGGAATGTGATCACGCTCAACTATGTCTTGTAGAAGACTAAGCGGGCGTTGCAAATATAATCCTGGGGTATTATGCCCAGAGTCGATCCCTCAGGGAATTGACGTATCAAGCAGGCTGTTTAAATTAGTACTCAGCTGTCACCTGATGTTTGTTACTAATACTAAATATTAAAAGTAAAGATTAACTATACTAAGGTATNCATAGCTTGATTAATCGTCTCTACCAATCATGAACGCTCTATCTACCATAAATCTCTCTCAAGTAATTATGATAATTTACTAGACGCACTCTCTCAAGTTACGCTAGCTAGATTGCATTACAGTTCACTTAGATTGCACCCGAAGTATCGTTATCTCTAATCCAACCTCTAAACCCTCGGTTATGACTTTCGTCTATACTCTGGGAGTGGTGTTGTTCAAACAATTACCTAAATATGCACTCTCTCTCAAGTAGATACATAATAAATAGGCACAGCTAATTGAGGGCCCTTCAATCAACTACAACAAGAACGTAGTTGAACAAATAGAGTTTAATCAACCAATCAAAGCTATATTAATATCACAATAAGTTTATTCCCCAACGGGTTCCACACGAAATTAGCTAAACAAATTCATAAGAATAAAATCTAAAACAACTAGCATAATTAAACTACAAAGTAAGGAAGAAAATATGTACAAATTGATGTTTTGCCTTCGATTCACTCTAAACTCGAATCTCTGTGTATCCCTGTGAATCTCTCCTTTGTAGTTGTGTTTTAGGAGTCTATTTATAGGTTTAGGGTGAACCCTAACCGTGTAGGAGACTTCTATTTCAATTAGAAAACACTTAAACCCGTCAAAACTCGATTTCTGGCCGAACTGGGGACCTGGCGTTTGGACCCAAACGCCTGGCTAACGCCAGGCCAGGGCTGGCGTTTCAGCCCAAACGCCTGGTTAACGCCAGGCAGGGTCAGTGTGTTTGGCTCTGTCGCCCGGCTATCGCCCGGGTGTCTCCTTTCGCGTATTTTTTGACGTATTTGCATCCTTTTAGCTCCGTTTCCATCTCCACTTCACCTACGCATGAAATAAACTCCATTAAGCACATAACAAGAGTAATTTTATCATTAATGCGCATAAAATGTAAGGTATATCACATGTTAAACTATGCAATTTAGTCTCGCATCAGAATGCCATCTGAAATTGTGTGATAACGGGAACAGTTCATCGGCAGCAAAGTAACCAAGTTTCTCAATACCATAAGATCAAAAGAATTCTATCAACACCTTATCATCCTAGAGGGAACGGTCAAACCAAATCGACCAACAAAACCATCATCCAAAATCTTAAGAAGAGGCTAACTGACGCCAAAGGAAAGTGGAAGGAAATTTTGCCCGAAGTTCTTTGGGCATACCGCATGACCTCGAAATATAGTACCAGGGCTACCCCATTCTCATTGGTTTATGGAGCCAAAGCTCTAATACCGGTTGAAGTCAGAGAACCGAGTATCAGTTTCTGATATGCAACAAAGGAATAAAATGATGAGGCCATGAATACGAGCCTAGAACTATTGGATGAAAGGTGTGAAGCCGCCCTCGTCCGATTGGCCGCCCAAAAATAATGGATCGAGAGATACTACAATCGAAGATCCAATCTTTGATATTTTAACGTTGTGGACTTAGTGATAAGGAAAGTCACGCTCAAAACCCGAAATCCTAATGAAAGGAAATTGGGTCCGAATTGGGAAGGACCGTACCAAATTCTCGAGGTCATTGGAAAAGGGTCTTACAAGCTCAGAATGATGAATGGAGAAAAACTACCAATCAATTGGAACATATCTCACCTAAAACGATATTACTGCTAAGGTATGAGCCCTTTCCATATCCTTTTTATTTCTGACTAACACTTGTAGGTGGCCAACAAGGAACGACGATTGGTTTTTCGGCGACGACACGAAGTCTTTAGGTCTGAAAGCACGCGTTGCACTCTTTTTCCATTAGACCGATTTTTTCCCAAATGGGTTTTTCCGTGAGGTTTTTAACGAGGCAACAATGAATCGTGCTAATATAGAATCAAGACCGATTACGAATCGACACCGAAGATCAATTCAACAATATCCGAGGTTCCTTTGCAATCAACCTCAAATATTGGGGGGCTACCCTCGGATATGCATTGCCTTCGAATACCAACTCTAGCGAGGAAACTACTTCTTAAAGGAAGGGTCTCGATAGATAGGATTTATTGTAAGCGCCAAACGGTCAAAACGAACCATGCCCACGTAGATTGCTTGGGCTTTGGCATAAAACATGTACGCACGTATGGCTGTTTTGATCGATAATAAAGAGAAGTACTTTCCTTGAAATCATCTTTTGTTTTAAAATTTTTTCCTCTTTACATCCCTTAAAGAGCTTCGTACTTCCGAAAATAACGAGACCAAGGGCAAAACTTAACCGAAATACGAACGATCACTCCCTCACTCGGGGACTGCCGTCCAACTCAAACAACCTAAGTCATCGGGCCTCGGGGGCAAAAGACCTATTAGGCAACTCCCCGGTTTCTAAAGGCCAGCACCACCCCACTCGAGGACTGTTATCTTGGGCAAGACCAGATAACTTGGGAAAACAAGCCCAATGGGCAACTCCCGAACTAAAAGGCTACGACCAATTTAACACGGCTTGGAGACGTCCAAAATTCATAACAAAAATAGGCCTTAGAAAAATAAAAAAACTCTTTCAGAACTGGTTCTAAAGGCTCTCGGCAACGTCTAAACTTAAGATATTTATGGAAAAAAAAATTCGGTAACATCGAACCCTAACAACGCCTTAACCCAGAAAGGCAATAAAAAGCAAGGTTTGTTCGAACTCTCGAACATAACCTTATTGTTTCATGCTAATGCATTTCAACCTTTGTGAATACAAGTAATAAAGCAAAGGAAAAATTAAGAGCCGAAAAGGGAAGAAAAGCCTTTTATATATACAATAATTTTTTACAAAAGCCAGATCGGCCTAATACAAAAATTTACAATGGCCAAAGCGGCCTCAGAAAAGATGCAAAAAAAGCAAAAATATAAAGGCCTAAGTGTCCTGGTCTTCATCGGAGGTAGCATCTCCATCCTCGGGATATTCCCCGTCTTCGAATTCACTTAAGCTCTCGGAGTCTTCCTCAGGAAAGTCCAGCTTCCGGGCCCTAGCTTCCTCTGCTTTGGCATTCTCGATTTCGGCCATAATATCGAAGCCCTAAGTATGAACTCCCTCGAGGGCTTCCCTTTGAGCTTGCCATTTTGCATGATCCACCATGACCTTGACCTTCGCCTGGATGGCCTCGACATCAACCTTAAATTAGGCCACTTTAGCATCTGCTTTGGTGTTGGCCACGATCACCTCAGATCTGGCCACTTCGAGTTCATTGGACAAGTTTGCCTTATCAGAAACAACCAAGTCCAACTGAGATTGAAGCTCCTTGATTTTCTTGACCTGCATCGAGGCCTTATTTTTTGCATCTTGGAGCTGAGTCTTGGACGACTTCAGTTGTGCTTGGACGGTTTCCTTTTTCAAGGCTAAGATGTCCATATTCTTCTTGAATTCTTCAGTCTCGGCTTGTATTGTATCTACTTGTTTCTGAAGCTCCCCGATCTGTTCGAGCCTCTGCCGGACCTGCAGGATCGGATCGTTAGTTACTATGTCCAATTCATCTTCACTATCGTGAAGCACTCGGAATACTTGCTCGGCCATCTCGGCATGCTCGTCCCCAACCGTTACTAAATCGGCTTGAAGCTTCTCACTAAGAAGCTTGTAGGTGTCACTTTTCTCAATGAGGTCCCGAACCTCGGCTTCATGATGAGTTAATTCCTCCTGATATCGGAGGAAAGCCTCGTGATGCAACACCGAATCTTGCAAGCATAAGGAAAAATGTTGTGGGTAGTTACAACTTTAAAAGTTAGAATATATGAGAAAGAAAAGACACGTGAATTTACCCAATTTAATGCTTGTTGGGCTTCATTGAATAGGTAGAGGGTTTCCACCTCGTCCATCACTTCTTGATCTTCTTCAGTCACCAAACATCGAAGGTAACTGGCGACCCCCACGGGGGTAGAGAAAACCCGAGCATCCTCCGGGATAGAAAAAGCTATTGACCGTCTTCGGTCAGGATTAACACTTGGGACTGGGAATCGACCCACCTGTTTTGGGCCCGATGAAGACCCGATGACACCCGACGATGGATTCTTCCTTGGTACCGGTAGGTCACCAAGCTCGGTGACATCTTCCAAAGCAGCAGACTCAACCCTATCCAAGAAGCCGTGGATATCAGTCACCCTCTGAGGACTCAACATACCCGCCTTACGGATCATGGCATCTGAAATCCGAGGAGACTCGCTGATGTCGACCGCTCCAAGTTCATCTATTGGGGCACTTTCCGTAGCTCGAGAACCATTTCCCCCGATCTCTCCCTCGACCTGCCTAGCTTGGGGAAGAATGGGCTCGACCCTTTCTAGCTCGAAAGCTTCAACTAGAGCTCTCCCACCGACCTCCTCATGTCGGGATGTTTTAACTTCAGCGCCCGCCGGTTCAAGAAATTCATGTACGGTGACACCGGCCCGCACACCGGCCATCAGTTTGGAATTATCTTCCTCTTCTTCTTCTTCTTCTTCTTCTTCTTCTTCTTCGGACTCATCCCTTAATCGACAGATTGAGTCCAAATGCATAGCACTGGGGTCCCCCCTGCGCTTGCGAGACCTCCTCGACGGTCTTTTCTTTTCCGACAGGGAACTACCACATGTTTATTGTTCTAGTTGTAGTCCTTTATAACCTTGGCGAGGAGGTCCTCGGTGATTGTGCATATGTACCTCGAGATCGGCTCGCATCGGCCCGGTACCGAGGAGGTCTTTTCGACCTTGAAATTAGTAACAGTTGGGCACCCTACCAGAATGAATTCCTCAGGGTGAGGCTCCGCCGCAGCCTCACCACCAGCGGATTGTGATGAAGAAGTGGCCTCTTTTTGCGGTACGGTCTTGGAGGTTTTCGCCATTGATGAACAGGAGAAGAGAATTAAGATAATATGCGGTTTGATGAGAGTTTAAGAAATTTGGGTGCAAAAGTTGTAAAGCAAAGGGATTTTTTGAAGAAAAAGCAAGAGTAGGAAGAACTTTGAACGTAAAAGTTTGAATGAGAAAAAGCTCGGGTACTTATAACTTGCCGGTGACGGTTCAGAACCGGTAGTGGCCGTCTAACGACTGTCAGGCATTTAATGCCTTGGTAACTGGACCAATGGGACGTTTCAGTATCCATTCGTCGCTTGCATCATAGTCGGGTTCGTCGCTTACGTCATTACCCATCGAGACGGAGTTAGGAAATTCATATCGTTTCTCGTCATCTTCTTTTCGAGAAACGAGAGGACTATCTGTATACGATCAAACCTAGGCTTGCCCTTCGTATGACTAATCGAGACTGAAACATGATAGGCCAAGATTCAACCTCATGTTATATCGAACCATGGTGCGAAGTTAGATTGCCGAGCTCATGACCTAGAGACTGATCAAGATCAAGATCGACCAAGATCGAGACCGAGCAAGATAGAGATCGAGTGAGACCGAGAGAAGCTTACCGAGCCAAATAACGAATAGCCGAAATATCCGCAATCGAGCGAGGATCACGATGGAAATCACGACACGTATTAAGAAGAGGCCGATTAATTAGCCAATCATGAGATTTCTTACTGTACTTAGAATTGTATCAAAAGTAGGACTCCCCAATAATATAAAGGAGGTCTGATCATTTGTAAGACCCTTTTACAAATGAATAATTATGCAATACAAAGCAATATACTGCCTTCTTTTAGCTTTCAATATCTTATTACTCTGTTATTATATTAGTTGAATCTTCGCTTGGTTCGAGGGTGATCGAACTCGAGCGCCAAGGCTATTTGATTCGTTTGGTTTGCATTTATTCTTTTTACAGGCAATTTTAATATTAATATATATATATTTTCTTAATTTATGCTAAGTTATATCAGGCTTAAAACCACCTATAAATTGAATTGTTATTTGTTTTTAACAATAATATATGTTCTCTAAGGTTACGCCCACCCCAACCTCACTCATTTTCCCTGATTGCTAGGGGGAAATATCTACGAACGAGAATTTCGTATCAAGAATTTCTCAAAATGTACACGCATACACAGAACTTTGCTAGCTCTTAGCTGGCCGTAAATACTTCACATATATATATAAATTTTTTTTTCCATTGGGTGGAAACCGAATCTTAAAGCAGATATTTTTCTTGCGTGCGCCTTTCATTCTTATAGCAGATCTTGCGGCTTTGATGAAGGAATCTTCCATTTCTGTTCAAGAAACCGAATCCATTTTTATCCATTTTTGTTCTGTTCCAGAAAAGGAAGTGTCCGCATTGACTTCGAGACAGTGATCGTTTGAATTTAGTGTTAGCATTGAAATTTGAGTTCAAAATTGGTAAAAATGGACGATAGAGGAGAATCGTTCGTAGCAGTTAGGAGGATATCACAAGGATTTGAAAGAGGAAATAGTACTACTTGCCATTCTACTTCTTCTGGTATATATTCCTGTTTTTTACTTTTACAACGCCAAACACATGTTCCTTTTTTCTCTCTCCACCTATATTACCGTACTGCTTTCATTATCTGAGTTTCTATCTATCGATTGAAATTAGGTTTACTCATGCGTGCTAACATTGACATTTGTGGTGAGTTTGCGTCCGTTGCTTACTTTTTCCGCAATTTTGTTTTTTCGTGCCCTAGTTTTGTGTTGATATAGATGCATGAATTTCTGTGCACTAAATACTATACACGTGCACATCGGAACATATTAGTATATGATTTGGGAAATTGATTCATTTGTTCGTGTAATTTGAGTTATTTGTTCGGTAAAGTTTGAGGAATGACTTTTGATTCAATGGATTACTATTAGTTAAGCTGCTACTGGAAAAGAATGGCAGTAGCTATAGAGCTGTCTACTTGAGTAGACAGAGGCGGATCCATGATTTGAACTTTATGGACTCATGTTCGCAATTCTATCACTGGCCATTTGATTTACTGGGTTTGAAATCTATTATTTGTATTTATTTAGTGAATCTTATAACATATATATAGCGTTTGAGCCAAACTACTAGGTTCGGATTAACCTATAACATTAACACTACATCTGCCCCTGCTATTTGGTTCTCTAAGAAAAAAAAAAAACTTTCACCAACATTTTTTTTCAGGTAAGGAGCTTTCACTAACAATATTTGGAAATTGTTATGCATGATCTAACTACTGTTGTTTCATAGTAACTTTGCTTTGTAGGCTAAAATTAATGCCGCTGTTGACCTTTTCAATAAGGAAATGTGCGGAGTATAGCTTTTATTGACTCAAACTATCCCTGATAATTCTAGATTGGACAGGAACACTAGAAATGAATGCTTGTGAATGTACTAGGTCATTGAGGTTAACTTTTGGTAGTGGTACTGGCTGCATATGCATAACTATTAAATACCGTGATTAGCTAAACAAGACTGTTAGAAGTAATAGCTGTTGATCTGAGGGGTAGCACTTTATCAGAAAGCAGGATTGTTTATTGAGCTGCTCTATAGCATACTGTGATCAGTTAATTTAAACAGCTGTGACAGAGCTTTTTTTGCCCTCTTCTTTGAGGAATTTACATCACACAATTACATCTGATTTTAGCTTTCAAATGGTGAAATTATTTTTTGTGAAACAACGGTAAAAGGCAATTTTGCTGGTAAAATTGTGTGAATGTGGTTCTTGCCTTGTGCTCCATGTTGGGAGGTGATCTCTTTTTTCTTGTTGTGCTTAAAGATGGCTATTTCATAAATGTTAAGACACTTGAATGGCATATTTATGATCAAGGTTTCCTGCTGTTTTTGTTCATTTGTTACAGCACTCTCTTGGTACTTATCTCTCATTATCAATACATTTCCTTGGTTAAACAATGAAAAAGAAAAAAAAGTATGCTTGTTCTCACTACTCAATGACCAATTTTGGGAG
This sequence comes from Nicotiana knightiana, assembly GCA_005239525.1. Classification (NCBI taxonomy): domain Eukaryota; kingdom Viridiplantae; phylum Streptophyta; class Magnoliopsida; order Solanales; family Solanaceae; genus Nicotiana; species Nicotiana knightiana. The sequence goes on from ML435641.1 coordinate 123,211, forward strand.
GTAAGATTTCTACTATCTAGCTGAGTAGTGTAGCCCATGATGTTTGTATTGTAACGTCATGTTGGTACCTATGTGTGTATTGTGATTTAATTATGGTAATATCCTGATTACAAAATTGAACCTCTTCATAGTTGCTGATTGTTGCATTCTTGGCACTTCATCATTAGTTATGAAACTTTGCTTATATGATTTAGAGTTGTCTTCTCTATGCGTCAAGAAAGATACACTTCTTTTCCTTGTCACAAAAAAAGGATACCTCTCTTGCGTCTAAATCTTCTTTTGTTTCATAATACTAGAAGCATGTCGTTATTGAAAACTCTAGAGCTCCCATTTTCCTTAGATTATCTTTTCCTTCTGTCACTACAGAGGTTGTGGCAGGATCAGCAGCATGGCTTGGCAGAGGCCTTTCATGTGTTTGTGCCCAGACAAGAGATATTGATGCTCGTCCATCATTTGATTTGACGCCAGTCCAGGTATTAGTGTAGTGTAGGTTTCTATGAAGTTTAAGCTTCCTGCTAGGTAAATTTTAAGAGTGTCATAAAATGCAATGCAGTATTATACTATTATGTTCTTTTGATCCTCTCTTATTGAAAGTTTGTATTCCGGATAGGATTTCTTAGAGGTACTGCCAATTTGCAACACCAATTTGTTTTCTAGTTCTGATTGTTTTCTCCAAGATTATACACTTTACCTTTTCCAACGAAAAGGGAATATGCTTAGTGTTGCGAGTGGTAGTGAATTTTATTTGGTTCCTTATGCTGAGTGTTATGAGTGGTAGCGAATTTTATTTTGTTTCTAATCCAGTCTGCGAATTGAGCTTATGTTGAGGTTTGCGTATGCTTTAACTATCTCTTAAATTGTGCCAAGTCTCAGGCGTGAATATCTTATATCTATTTTCTTATTTTACCTAATTTCTTATTCAGTCTGCCAATTGAGCTCATGTTGAGATTCACATATGCTTTAACAATCTTTTATATTGTGCCAATTCTCAGGCATGAATATCTTATAGCTCTGATTTGATTGCCAATATAACTTTGTATTTTCAATTTCCCACTTCATCAATTATCCAGTTTTATTCTTAGAGATTATGTTATTCAGATTGATAAGCTTCACAGCACTGTGAGGAAGTATAGAATATCTTTGGCACATTGGTGCTTATTGGTGTTCTCTTCCATTTTGTTAATGTCAGGAGGAATGCTTGCTAAGGCTACAAAACCGTATAGATGTTGCATATGATAGTTTAATTCCAGAACATCAGGTATCCTCTATTTGAAATCTTAGCTGTTTCCTGATCAACTTATGAGATAACATCTTTAAGGCTTTTAAACATTACATTAAGGTTAAAATTTACATTTCTTATTGTTCATCTTCGTCTCTCTCTACCCAAAAGGAAGCTTTAAGAGAATTGTGGAAAGCTGCTTTCCCTGAGGAAGAACTCCATGGTTTAGTATCTGAGCAGTGGAAGGAAATGGGTTGGCAAGGGAAAGATCCATCTACTGACTTTAGGTACATCATCATCATCCCCTTTTTCTGAGTCCCCACACCCCCCCCTCCCTCCCTCCCTCCTGGTCTTGGTTCACCACTAACATATCTGATTGGTTTTGATAGGGGTGCCGGATTCATATCACTGGAGAACTTGTTATATTTCGTGAGAAATTTCCCGGTGCGTCCCCTTTTTTGACTTCTCTTTATGGAGGAATGACAGAGTGACATGTAATCCTTCTATGCTTATAATGAAAAGCTAATCTTTAGTATCAACATGTGCTATGGTTTGGTGATCATTTGGCAACCTAACAGCTATCTTTCTTCTTAAACTGGTCGTATGACTGTCTTCTGATATTGTAGTTTTTATTCATATTGTTGTGTCACATCTGTATGTTCTCACAGTTTCTTATGCACCTCTTTCTTTCATGCTATTGTCAAAGTATGATTCTATTTGATTGCTTAACTTAGAAAACATAATAGTAGTTGGGAGGGTATTGATTATGGGCATCTTAAAGGATGGTTCAGTTAATCTCTGCCATTCCCTGCTACTGTCGAACAGAAAGGAATAGCAGACGCCCTTTAGTTTTCTTTGCACCAAGTGTTTCTCTCAGTAATTTTATTTAAAGGTAATCTGGGCAACTTAAGAATGAAGATGGGGTAAATCAGGTAAATTTCTTATATCCTTTTTTTTGGGATAAGTTGGTAGATTGGTGTAGTTCTCGGTTGACCACGAATAAAGAGAAAAGCTTTACCATTCACAGCACGATTTCAACTGACATGTAAAATCAAACAAATTTGTTGGATAGACTATAGAGTACGAAGCTGCTAATTGACATGTGCAGATCTAGTTTGTTAAGCATTTTGGACCCATTTAGGCTACAAAATCAGTAGAATTGTAAGAAGTCTATGTAAAGCAGTTTACATCATCAAAAAAAGTCTAGGTGGAGCAGTTTATGTGCCATCCCCAACTTTTAACATTTGGCACAATTATATCTCATTAAATTAACTCAGATATTTGAGGCCCTGGAAATTTAACATGAAGAAAGGCCTGAAAAGATAATAATGTACTTCTAAGGTTGGTAGATTTTAGTGTGATCAGATCTAGTGGCACATGTTATATATTTCAGCCTAGGAAACAATTAGATCCAGGAGAAGCTACATGGATTTGCCATTTTGATAAAAGTTGAGATTTCATCAATTAATATGCTCTATGGTAAATTACTTATCGATAAAAAAAATGCTATATGGTAAGTAAAGAGAGGTAGAAGATACGGCTGCATTTGATTATGCATTCCTTAATCCCATCATATACAACAATGACAACAACATACTGAGTATAATCCCACATGTGGGGTCTGAGTAGGGTAGTGTGTACATAGACTTTACCCCTGTCTTGTGGAGGTAGAGAGGCTGTTTCCGAAGATCCTCGGCTCAAGGACAACAATATTGGAACTGTCACAATACTAGTTCTAGAGAACCAATATGGTTAGCAACTTCTTCTTTTTCTATTTTTTTTGTAACTGTGGTGTTCATGCCAACTTGCGTGCACCTCAATTCAATCCCGCCATATCATCACAAGAAAAGGCATAAGTACCCAACTATACTATGGTCGAAATTTCAATTACTCACCGATTCTTTGAGGGGGTCCTATATCCCCCAAACCTTTTTAAATGGAATTAATAACACCTTGAAATAACATTGCCACATCTGTGCTCAGTAGTGAAATGCACACGCCTACTGTGTATTTCCCACTAAAATAGTTTATTTTCATCCGATTTTCTTTCCCCAACTTTCCACCATTAAAGCCATCTTCACTTCTCCCTCACTCCATCTTTCCAGCACATGCACGGGATACAAATAGCTAAGAGATTAAGCAGTTTAATTTAACCAAACCCAAGAAATAATTTGAATACAGAGGCGAATATGAAAATGAAAACTAAAATAGCTCAGTGCATATCTTAAAATTCATTTTCAACATAAGAAACTTTTTCCGTGTGAGAAAATCAAAGGGATGGGAAGCATTTTCCGGCGACGCCGACAACTTACTCTCTGTCTCTGTCAAAAGGGGTATTAGGGGTATTAGTAATGACAGTAGATCTGGAGGCAAAGGATGAGCCGGTAAACGACGACATCACAGGTCTATTGTGTGGGTGGTGAACTGATGAAGGAAACTTTCGTGGGCTTCTTCTGTGTTAAATCGGAAATTGATTTTGAGACTTAGATTTTTCAATTTCTGCCAATGAGAAGCAATTGTTATTAGAAGTTTAAAAATGATGAGTAGAGATAGATGTTAGAAATGGCAGTAATCCTCTATACTGGTGCAGTTGCGGCATAAGATATGAGATAGAGAGAAGGAAATCTGGAGAGAAAAAGAATGAAACCTATTACAACACTATCTTGTCGGAGAATATGGAGGCTGCCGGAAGCCCGGAACTATTTTCCAGCCAAGTCTTATAAGCAACGAAGGTGGGGGAAAGAATAGAAAAAGCAAAGAAAGAAAGAGAAAGGGAAAAAAAGAAAAAATAAAGGAAAATTGTATATTTAATAAAAAGAAATGTTAGAAAAATAATTTTTTAACATTTTCTCCTTTCTCCCTCTCTCAAAGAGGGTGACATACACTCTCTGCCAAATCAACTCTAAGGGGATAATAATTAGTTCAGGGGGTAATAGGACTCCCGCAAAGAATATATGTGTAATTAGATATTCGGCCGTAGTACAAGAGGTTACTTTTGCCTTTTCCATATTTTTTGGAGGGTAGCCAATTTTTGGCAGAACTTTCTCCGCACGAATTGACGATGACAATGCATGAATTTAGCCACATCAAAGTACTACATATTCATCTGATGTTTTAGGAGTGTGCTTGGATTGCATTAAATCCCTGGTATAAGATGTTTGATAAAGTTTTAAAAATAATTACCGCCAATTTTGCAGATGTGTTCTCTTGGAATGATTGCCTGTTTATCACTGACATTTATGTTTGTATACTAAATCAGAAAGCATTTCTTTTATTTAGCACATGAATGAAATACAAGAAATCTTGTCTGTAATCTCCCTCCCAGCTAAACCCAAAACAAAAGACATTATCCACCTTGTTTTACCTGATATTAGGAATTCTCTCTTGTCGTTATTTTTTTTCTCTACCTCAAAAAGTTGCCTTGACTTTGCTCCAAGATTAGAGAGGCGGAAGATTTTTGACATTAGAATATTGGTCATGGTCCTATGAGTATTTTTTCATTAAATGTTTCTCTTACTATTTGCTGAAAAGCTTATGATCTAAAATTACTTAGCTCATTAAAGAATGTGATTCATGATTTTTCCATCTATTCCTTACTCTGACCAAAATACTTGGCCTACGCCTACGTTTTTCCTTTTGCCCATCGCGATATACTTGTTCTTGTTCCCTTCCTTTTGGGGATAATTTTCGTATTACAAATTTTTTTAACTTATAGGAGCATGAACTGATACTAGTTTTTTCTTCCTATAAGTAATACTACTACTATTACTGTCTTAATCTCCATGTGATATCTTTTCAACTAATCATTTTACTCTTTCACATTTTAAACACTTCTATATCTTATTCTAACTTAATAATTTATTCAGAATAATCACTTTATTAGTTGAATAAATCATATGCTTTTGACTCATAATGTAAGCTTTTTTAGTTGAACATCAAAGTTACTCTTTTTTTAGTTGATTTTTATGACTTCGTTGATTTTTATTGAGGTACATACTGGTATGATACAAAAGAAGCCTACTATTTTGGCTAGTCAATGAATATTCACCCTTTCATGTGTTGAAATAGTTCTCATTTGGGTGACACTGGATATGGAAGAGATTCCACATTTCACGCTAAATGTATGGTTGTTCAGCACTTTTACCATAAGACAAAAATGAGGCTTTTTTGTTTTGGAACAAGTTTATACAAGCACAAGTGTAGCTGTCCGGTAGTCTACTGACATAATTCAAAGCCTAAATGTTGAGCTTGCATGTAACAAGTCATTCTAGCCAAGAGTTGTATCTGGAGCATGTAATGTTTAGATTGATGAATTGGGCAATTTCCTTGCTTCATTTAAAAAAAAAAAGGGAAATAAATTTGCAAAACCATATGATCAAGTTTACAAATAATTATGAACAACTCTTCTGTGCTTGAGCCAAATTCTAGCAGTAATGTTCTAGATCCACTATTCATCCTCTTCTACCTAATGTTATTTGCAGAAATCATTCCAGGATCTTCTTCAAAAGCAGGAAGGTGATAGGGCATTATGGGAATACCCATTTGCTGTTGCTGGTGTTAACATCACTTTTATGCTTATCCAGATGCTTGATCTAGAAGCTAGTATGTGTTCCTTCTATTTTCTTTTTTTCAGCAAAATGTAGAAACTCTTAAGACAAATCTAAGATATAGGAGATCTTGTGTTGATTCATTTAGCTAATTATGCATCAACTTTACAGTAAAACCAAGAAATCTGGTCGGAGCAACTTTTTTGAAGTTTCTTGCAGGTAAAAATGCTTGACCGTAAAGATCTACCTCATTTCCATTAGTCAACCCCTTAAGTGTTGTCCATTTAATGCTTCTGCAGTTTTGCATCTGCCTTCTAAGCATGTTTTTGCCTTTGTACAGAAAATGAATCAGCATTTGATCTGCTATATTGTATCACGTTTAAGCTGATGGATAATCAGTGGCTCGCCATGCACGCATCATATATGGACTTCAATGTATGTGCCTTTAGTTTTTTATGAATTGTATGTATAATTAGTGAGATTTAGTTGGGGATATGTAAGTTCATTTCTTCATAATTCAATTCTTCTCATGTCATATCCTGTACCATATGCTTTCATAAAAGTTCCCATACTTTAGGAGTTTATATGCTTCTTAAAAGTTTCAGCTCAACAGCCCCCAGGCTTTGATTTAATGGTAAGAGTAGAACGGGTGATGTGTGGGTTAGGGTTCATGTTACGGGTTCAAACCCTGACAGAAGTATCATATTTAAGTGAAGAAGGGTAGAGGGGTGACCCATTATCCACCAGCTTTCGGACCATGCACCACTGGCTCTCAGGGATTGCAGTTATCAAAAGAAAAAAAAGTTTTAGTTCAGCTATCACTTGCAGTGTTCTTGCCTGCATAATATAGCTGTCAGTTTTGCTTTCTGCTTAGTAGTTCGAAGTTCTGTGTGAAGAATGGTTCGGAGAGTTATTTGTAGTTTTATTTGTACTCAAATACATTCTCAGTATCTAATTGTATTTCAGTCACTAAGTTCAGTTACTTTTCTTGAGAAATTCTTTATATGCTCTGGACGATTGGACTAGTACAGACTAATGTTTTCTTGAGAACTGACCTTTTCATAAATTATTTATTCGTGTGTACTAAGTGTACTGCATTCCTGATGTTTAGATTTTCTTTGTTTCATGCAGACAGTTATGAAGTCCACTCGTCGACAAATTGAAAGGGAGCTTTTGCAAGAGGACATAACACGGTTGGAAGATTTGCCCTCATACCGACTTCTTAGTCGATAGTTTTTGTAGTCTTGACATTTCATTGTTTTTGTAATCATGACATCTCAAAAAATGGAAATGATTTTCATGCAAGTTCTGTGGTGGTATTCCCAGTTCTGTTAGAATTAGATGTTGCATTTTGATGCTAGGTTGTGTGTCTTTTCCTCGTTCACACTGCGATGATTTCTTAAGAGATAAAGAAAGAAAATATAAAAGGTTCTCTCTTGTACATGATCTTGGTAATGTTAGAGAAATTATAATTTGTTCACCTGTTGTTTCCGACTTTAGATGGACCGAGAGCTAACCCATGTCTAGCTTTAATCAATTTTGAATTTTCGCCTCTATTGGCTGATGTGAGAAATACTTGGACGCTGTGGGAGCCAAGTGATTCTTGAAAAGAAATGAATCCACATTTTGTGCTACAGCTGTTAAATTATGAGCTTTTTTTTTTACCCCATTATCCGTCTTCTACCGGAAACAGCCTCTCTACCCTCTTCGGGGTAGGGGTAAGGTCTGCGTACACTCTACTCTCCCCAGACCCCACTAGTAAGATTTTACTGGGTATGTTGTTGTTGTTGTTGTTGTTGTTGTTGTTATCCGACTTCTTGAAGGTTTACTACCCGTTATACCTAGTTCGTTTCTGTGAAGTGTCGTTGCTTTTCTTTTTTGTTTTCTTCTTTGTTTTGATAACGATAGTGTTCGAACTAGTTTGTATGCATCTCAAGTATTCGTTGGTTACTTGTTATCTTCACATCTAATAGGAAGAAATTCACACCCTTAGGTGCATGATGTGTCAATGTTCCCATATATGTGACATGTCAAGATCCAGCCAGCAATCTCTAAGCTTTGCCTCAATAAAATTTCATATTATTGTATTCCTTGTTCCCATATATGATACATGTCAAGCTTTGTCTTAAAATTCTATCTAAGCATTGTAGCAGCAGCTGCATCTCGAATGCTTCAGTTCTGGAAGACACATTGGGTGAGACCACAATACTGGAATATTTAAGAATTCATAAACCACCTTAAACTCACATGAAACCCCCAGGAATCCTGCCTAAATTATCACATACATAAGTCCTCCAACTATAAACATCCTATAAAAGCAATAGCCTATCTTCATTTACAAACTATTTAGTGAATTTCCCTTCCCTTTGTATACTCTGCCCCCCCAAAACCCCCAAGCATAAACTCACTCAATATGAATTTGCCCCCTCATCAAGAACTAACCATTGTTTGCTACCACATAGTAAATACAACCCCTGTCAGATCATTCTTCTCCTCTTTCCCCCTTGCCCCTTTACAAAACTGTTGATTGTCCATTCAACCAAAATGAAATTTCTTCTCCTTTTTCCCCTCCCAAAAGAAACCAACCATCATTTTTCTCCAATCCATTTGCAAAAATAGCAATCAAATGATACAAACACATTCGACGAGGTATATTTTAGAGGGTAAATTCAGCATTGTAATCTTTACTCCCTCAGATAGGTGTTAAATCCCATCCACTTCGTGTCTTTTTTTTTTCTCTCTCCAAATTTTCAACCAACAATACAGATCTTTATTCTTCGAATTTTCCCGAAGAGCCTAAAATTTATGTCACGATCCAGAATTCCCACCCTCGAGACGTGATGACGCCTAACATTTTACTTGCTAGGCAAGCCAATGTTACATGTAGTTATTAGCTATTTTTAACAAATACAAATTAAATGAACAACCAATAAACTGAAATAGAGTGAGTATACAAAAATAAAAGCGATATCTAGATACAATCCCATAATTGGTGTAACAAGTACACGAGCGACTAGAGTACAACAAATAAAAGTCAGGATAAAAGCATAACTGTCTAAAATAAAATAAACAACTAGAGTGATGTAGAAGGGGACTTCGGGGCTGCGAACGCCATGCAACTGTACCTCAAGTCTCCGTCAGGCACCGGATCCGAGCAATCTACTGACCGCCGCTAGGTTCGACTCCAAAATCTGCACAAGAAGGGCAGACTGCAGTATGAGAACAACCGACCCCATGTACTCTGTAAGTGCCGAGCCTAACCTCGACGAAGTAGTGACGAGGCTAAGGCGGGTCACTTACATTAACCTGTACGCATAATAATAATAATAATAATAATAATAATAATAATAATAATAATAATAATAATAATAATAATAATAGGAAAGAAAAACAAGAAATGACGGTGAAGCAGTTAACTAATGAAAACAAACTCAATCCTCGAAATCAGTGAATCCAGAAATATAAATCCTCATAATCTCATATGAAAATACTGAAAGCTAACATAATACAACAATGAGTACACACACACACAATCCGTTGGGCCGCACAAGCCGATATCACCGTACAAGCACAATCTCTCCTCATTTCACCATATCAATATCAAGAAACACATATAAAATCCGTTGCGATGCGCAAACCGATCCCACCATATAATCATAATCAATATCATAATCCTCCCTTATTTCACCATATCAATATCAAAATCACAAGTAAAATCCATTGCGGCGTGCAACCCGATCCCACCGTATCAATATCAAAATCCTCTCATATTTCACCATATCACAATCGTTGTGGCGTGCAACCCGATCCATAAACAAGTTCAACAATTGTAATCAATTCAAAAACTCAAATCACAAGAATCTTTACAATTAAAGAATATGTAAGTAAAATAATAAATGAACCATGTACCAAATCAAGGAATACTACAGTTAATACAAAGCAATAAGACAAACCAAATATATGACAATTATACTGTACAAGTAAGACAATTAAGGCACGTAGCAATTAATCATGAAATCATGGAAGAATCGAACATTTTAATATAAGAGTAAATAAATGATAAGTAACAAGTTACGGCACAAAAAGCAATTAAAGCATGTAACAATTAAAACATAGAATAAGATAATTAATGAAATACGAGAATGAATGGAAACAATTGCTTTGGCTACGTATATACACTCGTCACCATGCATATATTTCGTTACACACGTAATTCACCTAACATATTGTTCAAGGGTTCCTAATTCTCTTAAATCAAGGTTAGACCCAACACTTACCTCATTCCGCAAGCAAATGAAAGCTCAACCAGGGCCTTTCCTCCAAAATTCGCATCCAACCAATCGAATCTAACCAAAATTGACTTAATGTCAATAAATAATGCTAGAAAAATCAATTACAATATATAAAGTTAATATCTTTACACTTTTTCCAAAAAGTCCTCAATTTTAAACACCTCCCAATTCTACCCAATTTCCTAATTTTCTACCATGAAAGAGAATAATTTAAGGTTATAAATCAATGGGTGTTGATGGAAATGGAAGAAAACGAGTTAAAGTATACTAGCCTACAAAGTGGGGATGAAATTTCTCTTCAAAATCGCCTCTAGGCCGAGCTCTAATGTGAGGATAGTGGAAAATGAAGAAAATCCCGTCTTTTGAACATTTAAATCACTGGGCGTCAGGACTTCTTCGCGTTCGTGAAGGGCCTGATGCAATCGCGATGTGCAGCAGCCCAAGTGGCCTTCGTGTTCGCGATGGCCTTTCCTCTGGCCTCCGCGTTCGCGAGCCTAGGCTCGCGTTTGTGTAGAGCTACTGACCCATTGCCCCTAGAGTCCCATAAACCTTCGTGTTCGCGAGAGGGTGGTCATGTTCGCGAAGGGTAAGCCCCCCAATGCTTCGCGTTTGCGACCGTCTACCCATGTTCGCATAGAAGAAAACCACCACAGCCCAGATTACTTTTCGTGATTGCGGGAGTATCTTCACGATCACGAAAAAGGATACATCAAACATCAGCATACCCATAACCAACAATAGCCTAAGTCCAAAAATCACTCCTAGCCTATCCGAAACTCACTCGAGCCCCCCAGGATTCAAATCAAACATGTACACAGGTGTAATAACATCATACGAACTTTCTAGCGCGATCAAAACACCAAAATAATACCTAGAACTACGAATCCGACATCAAAATGATTGACATTTTCAAAGAAACTCAAGAACATGCAATTTTACAAATGGACATCCGAATCACGTCAACTCAACTCCGTTTTGTACCAAATTTTGCAGACAAGTCACAAATAGTGAAATGCACCTATACCAAGTTCCAGAACCAAAATTCGAATTCGGTAGAAACAAAGTCAACCTACGATCAAACTTAGGAATGTTTTAAGCCTTCAAATTACTAGTTTTTAACAAATCACGGTAATTCAATTTAGGGACTTCCGAATTCGATTCGGGGCATACGACTAAGTTCTAAATCACAATATGGACCCATCAGAACCATCAAAACATAGATCCAGGTCCGTTTACACAAAACATTGACCGTAGTCAACTCAAAAGAGTTTTAAGGTAAAATTTCACATTTTGATCAATTTTCACATAAAGTTTTTTTTTGAAAAAAGACACAAACTGTGCATGCTAATCGAGGAAGGCTAAACAGATCTATTCGAGGTCTTTTAACACAGAAATAAAGGCTAAAACTCAAAGTGACCTATCGGGTCATCACATTATCCACCTCTAAAACAAACGTTCATCCTTGAACAGACATAGAAAGGTAACTGGACTGGTGAAAAGGTGTGGATATCTACTCCGCATGTACTACTTGGACTGCCACGTGGCTGCCTCGATCGCCTGACCTCTCGACTGCACTTGAACTAAAAGATAACTCTTAGACCTCAACTGTCGGACTTGCTGGCTAGAATAGCCACTGGCTCCTCCTCACTAGTCAAATCCTTGTCCCATTGGACTGACCTGAAATCTAGAACATGAGACGGATCACCGTGATACTTCCGGAGCATGGACACATGGAACACTGGATGGACTTCTGATAAACTAGGTGGCAATTCCAGTTTGTAGGCCACCTCACCCACTCTCTCAAAACTCTCATAGGGTCAGATATACCTAGGGCTCAACTTGCCCTTTTTTCCGAACCTCATCACACCCTTCACGAGTGAAACCCGAAGCAATACCATCTCTCCAACCATGAATGCAACATCATGAACTCTACGATCAACATAACTCTTCTATCTAGAATGAGCTGTGCGAAGTCGATCCTTAATAATCTTGACCTTATCCAAGGCATCCTGAACCAAATCGGTACCCAACAATAAAACCTCTCCTTGCTCGAACCATCCAATTGGCGAATGACACCATCTGCCTTATAATGCCTCATAGGGAACCATCTGAATGCTTGACTGGTAGTTGTTGTTGTAAACAAATTCCGCAGGCAGGAAGACTGATCCCAATAACCCCCAAAATCTATAACGCAAGTGCGAAGCATATCCTCCAATATCTGAATAGTTTGTTCAGATTGTTTGTCCGTCTGAGGGTGAAATATTGTAGTCAACTCAACCCGTGTGCCTAACTCACGCTGTAAGGCCCTCCAAAAGTGCGAGGTATACTACGTACCTCGATCAGAAATGATGGACACAGGCACACCATGAAGACGGACGATCTCACGGATGTAGATCTCAGCTAACTGCTCTGAAGAATAGGTAACTACCATTGGAATGAAATGTGCCGACTTGGTCAACCTGTCCACAATGACCCAAACCGCATCGAACTTCTTCTGAGTCCATGGGAGCCTAACAACAAAATACATGGTAATACGCTCCCATTTCCACTCAGGAATCTCTAGCCTTTGAAGCAACCCACCAGGCGTTTGATGCTCGTACTTTACTTGCTGAAAATTCAGACACCGAGATACATATGCAACTATATCATTCTTCATTATCCTCCACTAGTAATATTGCCGCAAGTCCTGATACATCTTGGCGGCACCCGGAAGAATGAAATACCGGCAACTATGGGCCTCCTCAAGAATCAACTCACGAAGCCCATCCACATTGGGCACATAAATATGACCCTGCATCCGCAATACCCCATCATCTCCAACATTAACCTGCTTTGCACCACCGTGTTGCACCGTGTCCTTAAGAACAAGCAAATGTGGGTCATCATACTAGCACTCTCTGATGCGCTCATACAAAGAAGACCGAGAGACCGTGCAAGCTAGAACACGATTGGGATCCGAAACATCTAACCCCACGAACTGATTGGCCAAAGCCTTAACATCTGATGCAAGCGGCCTTTCACCAACTATAATATACACAAGGCTACCGGTATTCACAGCCTGTCTACTCAAGGCATCAACCACCACATTGGCCTTCCATGGATGATACAAAATGGTGATATCATAGTCTTTCAATAGATCCAACCACCTCCTCTGCCTTAAGTTGAGATCCTTTTGATTGAACAAATACTGTAGACTCCGATGATTCGTGAACACCTCACACGACACGCCATAGAGGTAATGCCTCCAATTTTGTAGCGCTTGAACAATGGCTGCCAACTCTATGTCATGAACATGGTAATTCTTCTCATGAAACTTCAACTACCGCGACGCATATTCAATCACCCTGCCATCCTACATCAATACTGCACCGAGCCCTATACAAGATGCATCACAATACTTTGTATGGATCCTGAACATGTGGGAAACACCAACACTAGCGCTGTAGTCAAAGAAGTCTTGAGCTTCTAAAAGCTTAGCTCACACTCATCCGACCACCTGAATAGAGCACCATTCTGGGTCAATCTAGTCAATGGGGCTGCTATGGATGAAAAATCCTCCACGAACCGGCGATAATAACCCGCCAAACCCAAGAAGCTCTGAATCTCTCTAGCTAAAGTAGGTCTAGGCCAATTCTAAACTGACTTAATCTTCTTAGGATCCACTTTTATGCCCTCTACCGATACAACATGTCCCAAAAAGGCGACCGAGTCTAACCAAAACTCACACTTCAAAAACTTGGCATATATATCTGACTATCTCTCAGAGTATGAAATAGAATCCAAAGATGCTGCACATGCTCCTCTCGACTGCGGGAGTAGATCAAGATCTCATCAATAAATACGTTCACAAAAGAATCCAAATAAGGCTTGAATACCCGGTTCATCAAATCCATAAATGTTGCTGGGGCATTTGTCAACCCAAATGACATAACTAGGACTCATAATGCCCATACCGAGTCCAAAAAGCTGCCTTATGTACATCCGATGCCCTCATCTTTTACTGATGGTAGCCAGATCTCAAATCAATCTTTGAAAACACTTTGGCACCTGGAACCTGATCAAATAATTCATCAATCCTCGACAACCGATACTTGTTCTTGATAGTGACTTTGTTCAATTGCCGATAGTCTCTGCACATCCTCATCGAACCATCTTTCTTATTCACAAACAACACAGCCGCACCCCAAGGCGAGACACTAGGTCTAATAAATCCCTCATCAAGCAAGTCTTGCATCTGCTCTTTTAAATCCTTCAAATCCGGCGGGGCTATACGGTATAGAAAAATAGAAATAGGCTGAGTACCCGAAGCCAAATCAATATAGAAATCAATATCTCTGTCGGGTGGCCTCCCCGGCAGATCTGCATGAAATACCTCCAAAAACTCACGCACAATAGGTACTAAATCCATGGAAGGAACCTCCGCACTTGAATCACGAACATAGGACAAATATGCTAGACATCCCTTCTCGACCATACGTCGAGCATTCACAAAAGAAAGAAACTCGGAGATGACTCGGCCTCAAGTAGAAGATCTACGATAGTCTCAAGACTCTCAATAGTAATCATACACGAGCGATAAACACAATCTACAACAATAGAATCTCCCACAGGCGTGGACACATACGCAGGAGCACTCAAAGAATCACAAGGCACAACCTGATGTGAAGCAAAATAGGATGACATGTAGGAATAAGTAGAGCCCGGATTAAATAGAACTGAAACATCCCTATGGAAAGATGGAACAATACATGTGATAACAACGTCAGATGACTCGGCCTCAAGTCTAGCTGGGAAAGCATAAAATTGTGACTGGGCCACACCACTCTGACCTACGTCTCTAGGACAACCTCCTCCTCCAACGGCCTGACCTCCACCTTTGGCTGCTTGGCCCTTACCTCTAGTTGGCTGAGCGGCGGTGAAGCAACCGGTGCCGGGACCATGGCACGAGAACTATATTGTGGCATGCCGCCCTATAATATCGGACAAAACCTCCTGATGTGATCAGTACCTCCACACTCAAAACACCCATACTGCTTCTAGGGCTGTTGAAGCTGAAGCTGAAGCTGAAGCTGAAGCTGACCTGAACTGGCCGGATAACCATGGTGATAACTCTGAATCGGAGGTGCACTCATAAGAGTTGATGGTGTACTGTAGGCTGGCTGCCCAGAATGAGATACATAAGGACCATGACTCCCTGAAGTACTGTGAGATACCTGAAGCACTAACTGAAATGACATGGGAGGATGGATGGACTCAACCAAAAGTACCCCTGCCTCCAGATGAGGCACCACTGAAGCTACTGGAATGACGAGGCCTCTTATCAGACACAGACCCCCTCTCTTGACCATGAGCCATCTCGATCCGTCTAGCAATATGTACGGCCCTCTGGAAAGTAATATAATCTCCAATCTCCCTGTCCATCTATAGCCTGAGAGTGAAATTGAGCCCATTGATGAATCTCCTCACTCTCTCCCTCTCAGTAGGAAGCAAGATAATGACATGGCGAGGTAGGTCCACAAATTGAGTCTCATACTGGGTAATATTCATACTACCCTACTGAAGACGTTCAAATTGCCTGCGGTAATCCTTTCTCAGAGTGACAGGGATGAATTTCTCTAGAAATAGATGTGAAAACTGATCCTAGGTAAGTGCAGGCAAACTAGCTGGTCTAGTCAACATATAATCTCTCCACCATCTCTTGGCTGAACTAGTTATCTGAAACACTGCAAAATCGACCCCATTGGTCTCAACTATACCCATGTTCTACAACACCACGTGGTAGTGGTCCAGATAATCCTGCGGGTCCTCAGAAGGTGCATCACTGAAATAAATAGGGAAGAGCTTGGAAAACTTATCTAACCTCAACAAAGCCTAAGAAGACATAGCGGGCCTATCACCGGCCTGTGCCGCAACAATCGACTGAACCACCCTATCTGGCTGGGTTGCTAAAGTCTGATATTGGGGAGCCACATACTCCAGGGTGTGAGTAGTGGGAGACTGTTCCCCTCCCCCAGCTCAAGAGACGGCTGGTGCCACCGAAAATGTACCGGTCTGGAGTGGCTATGAACCCCTCGGGGACCTGAGCTAGTCCGATGGGTACAATCTGAGCTGGAACTTCCTCCTCGCAATCAATCTGAGGCTCCACTGTGAGTGCTGGTGCTCGAGCTCTAGGCTGAGCTCTGCCTCGGCCTCTCCTCCTAGTAATGACTGCCACAGGGGGCTCTGACTCTTGTCTGACTGTAGATTCTGTGTGTGTTCTCGCCATCTGGGAGAGAACAAGAATATAATAGTTCAATCATCAATGATAAAATAGAATTTTACGATAGAGAAGCAAAGAAGTGAATTTTTTCCTAAATTCCAGAGCCTCTGAAAGATAAGTACATGCATCTCCGTCAGGCACCGGATCCGAACAATCTATTAACCGCCGCTAGGACCGACTCCAAAATTTGCAAAAGAAATGCAGAGTGTAGTATGAGTACAACCGACCCCATGTACTCTGTAAGTGCCGAGCCTAAGAAGTAGTGATGAGGCTAAGGCGGGTCACTTACAATAACTTGTACGCAGTATAATAATAATAATAATAATAATAGGAAAGAAAAACAGGAAATGATGGCAAAACAGTTAACTAATGAAACCAAACTCAATCATCGAAATCAGTGAATCCAGAAATATAAATCCTCAGAATCTCATATGAAAATACTGAAAGCTAACACAATACAACAATGAGTACACACACAATCTGTTAAGGCGCGTAACCCGATCTCACTGTACAAGCACAATCCTCCCTTATTTCACCATATCAATATCAAGAAACACATATAAAATCCATTGCGGCGCGCAACCCGATCCCACCATATAATCAGAATCAATATCATAATCCTCCCTTATTTCCCCATATCAATATCAAAATCACAAGTAAAATTCGTTGCGGCGTGCAACTCGATTTCACCATATCAGTATCAAAATCCTCCCTTATTCCACCATATCACAACCGTTGTGGCGTGCAACCCGATCCATAAACAAGTTCAACAATTGTAATCAATTCAACAACTCAAGTGACAAGAATCTTTACAATTAAAGAATATGAAAGTAAAGCAATAAAGGAACCCTGTACCAAATCAAGGAACACTACAGTTAATACAAAGCAACAAGACAAGCCAAATATATTACAGTTATAGTATACAAGTAAGACAATTAAGTCAAGTAGCAATTAATCATGGAAGAATCGAACATTTCAATATAAGAGTAAATAAATGACAAGTAGCAAGTTACAACATAGAAAGCAGTTAAAGCATGTAACATTTAAGACACAGAATAAGATAATTAATGAAATACGAGAATGCATGGAAACAATTGATTTGACATCGTATATACACTCATCACCTCGCATATATGCCCTTACACACGTAATTCACATAACATATAGTTCAAGGGTTCGTAATTCCCTTAAATCAAGGTTAGACCTAACACTTACCTCGCTACGCAAGCAAATCAAAGCTCAACTGGGGAATTTCCTCTAAAATTCGCATCCAATCAATCGAATATAACCAAAATCGACTTAATATCAACAAACAATGCTAAGAAAATGAATTACAATACATAAACTTAAGATCTTTACACTTTTTTTCCAAAAAGTCAACAAAAGTCAACTCAAGGCCCGCTTGGTCAAAACTCGAGATTCGGAACAAAACCCAATTACCCATTCACCTCCGAGCCTGATCATGTGATTGGTTTCGAAATCCGACCTCAATTTGAGGTCTAAATCTCAATTTTACAAAAGCTCCCAATTCTACAAAAATTCCAAATCTTCTACCATAATAGAGCATAATTTAAGGTTAGAAGAAATCAATGGATGTTGATGGAAATGGAAGAAAACGAGTTAAAGTATACTAACCTACGAAGTGGAGATGAAATTTCTCTTCAAAATTGCTTCTAGGCCGAGCTCTAATGTGAAGATAGTGAAAAATGAAGAAAATCTCGTGTTTTGAACATTTAAATCACTAGGCGTTAGGCCTTCTTCGCGTTTGCGAAGGGCCTGACGTGATCGCGATATGCAACGGCCCAAGTGGCCTTCGTGTTCGCGATGACCTGTCCCCCTTGGCCTTTGCGTTCGGGAGCCTGGGCTCGCGTTCGCGTAGAGTTACTGACTCACTGCACTAGATTCCCATAAACCTTCGCGTTCGCGAGAGGGTGGTCGCATTCGCGAAGGGTAAGCCCCCCAATTGCTTCGCGCTCAAGACAGTCTACCTGCATTCCCGTAGAATAAAATCACCCCAGCCCAGATTACTCTTCGGGATCGGCAGACATCAACAAAAATCAGCAATAGCCTAAGTCCAAAAATCACTCCGTAGCCTATTCGAAATTCAGCCGAGCCCCTCGGGCTCCAAACCAAATATGCACACAAGTGTAATAACATCATACGAACTCGCTCGTGCGATCAAAATACTAAAATAGCACCTAGAACTACAAATCTGACATCAACGATTGATTTTTTCAAAGAAACTCAAGAACATGCAATTTTACAACCGGACGTCTGAATCATGTCAAATCAACTCTGTTTTGCACCAAATTCTGCAGACAAGTCATAAATAGTGAAATGAACCTATTCCAAGTTCCCAAACCCAAATTCGAACCTGGTAGCAACAAACCAACCTACGGTAAAACTTAGGAATTCTTTAAGCCTTTAAATTACTAATTTTTAACAAATCACGTTAATTCAAGTTAGGGACTTCCCAATTTGATTCTGGACATACACCCAAGTCCCAAATCACGATACAGATCTAATGAGACCGTCAAAACAACTGATCCGGGTCCGTTTTACCCAAAACGTTGATCGTAGTCAACTCAAATGAGTTTTAAGGCAAAGTATCACACTTCCATCAATTTTCACATAAAGATTTTCCAAAAAAAGACACGGACTGCGCATGCAAATCTAGGTAGGCTAAACGGAGCTATTCGAGGTCTCGGAACACTGAAATGAAGGCTAAAACTCAAAGTGACCTATCGGCTCATCACAATTTATTGTCATATGTTATGAAGGAATAAGTAAAGATTACTTCGTATAAATAAATAAACACAGTCACATAAGACTCTTTACTCCAAGAGACAACTGTGAAGTTATAGATGATAAACTTGAAGAATTAGACACAATTAGTCTCCTTGACACGGGAATTAAAGTAAAAAATCTGAAACACCAAAACTTATTACACTCACTCGCAGTACACAAAATCCACAAGTCACAACAGACACTCAGAAGCCATCAATAGATTTATAGTTGTAGTCAAATGTTTTTTACTCATAGCTCAATAAGTAGTCAGCTGCGGGCGTAGTCAGACTTAACATTGATTGAAGCAGCTGTTGGAGAGAAGGCACCAGTCGTGTTGGCTGGGATGCCACCAATTAATACCTTGAGGGAACCAAAGATCTTTTTCCTTCTGTGCACTATTAACTGAATCACTTCCATGAATAACATTCCTGCAACCAAATAGGTTGAGGTGAAATGGCATATAAACCTGTTCATCTTAATAGGTTGACTATGGAAATCTGAATAGATATAAACTGCTGATCTACATGTGGCCATAGAAAAACTTATTCATACCGCGTGTTTATACCAAATCAAACTAATTTACCATGGTTAAGTGATAAAATAAAGTGAAAACGTGTATTATTTAACCATGGTTTAGTGATAATCATGTTTGGGAAGAAATGTGTCATATATTTATTGATTTGGTGTAAATGGACTACCATAGAGTCACCACATTGCAAATGAATAATCACAATGACATTAAAGTATCATGGTCGACTAAATTCATTTTGGTAGAGCAAGAGCGACAAGTCCTCATTGACTATATCGCTCCATTCAAGTTTATCTTAGGCCAATATTGTATAAAATCAAAATAGAAATAAAAAAAGCACTAAAAGTCCGCTACATTTTCTACTGGCATATAAATATGTGATAGAACTGAAAGACTCCTAGAAACCTAAGATCTAAACGTACTAACTTGACTAAAGCATACTCACAACTGGTTGGTATCACTATATATATATATTTCCATTGCGCCCTATATTTTGCTAAGTTTACATGGATTTTAAGAGATTCAAGGTCTTTCGAGACAATATTTTCTGAGGCTAAAAGTTTTCGACATCATAATAACATACACATTTCTCCTGATCAAATGTAAGGGTACCTATTTTCTTGTCTTACTTCCAAATTCATTAGCTAAAATAGTTATTTGTAGTTATATTTACGTTATGTAATTAATTTGATTAGATTTGGGTCATTCGGAGTTAGATACTCGTGGCAAGAGTGTGATTTCAGATTGATTTGAGCGTGATTCGAGGTAAGCGGCAGTCGCATAATGAGCCGCGAAATGACATCCAAAAATGACCCAAATGACTGCCTCACTCTACGGCCATTCTGCGACCCGCAACGTGATTTTGTGACCATAAATTGGAAAAGTGAAAGACCTTTCCTAAAAGAGGGCAAATACTCAAATCTTCCAATAATCTCACCCACCTGAGATAAAAAGATAGAAATAAAAAAAAAAAAATTCACAATAAGTCAAAGAATCAAACTTTCATTCTTTCTTATTCTTTTCCATCTTTTAGGATTCTGGACGAATAAAATAGATACATACATACGAAATTAGTATTCTATAACCTCTATTGTTTAAAAAAACAACTCATTTCTACATTTGGCAATAGTTTTACTTTAATGGGAAAGACTTGTTTAGGATCACATATACAAAAGTATTCTTTTTTATTTCTTCTCAAATTCCGTCTCGACTATATCACAAAAATTAAAACAGTGAAAGTTGTAGTTTAGTGCTCAACAAACAGAAAATAAATTGCTTGAAATCGAAACGCTAAGTTATAAGTACAAAAGATACTTATTTGAAAACAAAATATAGAAAGTACTAATAATGAAGACGAACCAAAACCTAATTAGTCGTGATAACACATAACTCAATCCGTTAGGTAAGTCAATTAGCAATAACAATTCAATTCATTGAGTTTTACTTAGAAATGTAATGATAATATAATTGAACTTCAATACAAAGAATTTCCAAGGATTGGTAGTACAAATCATGAGCTTCTAAGATTTAGAGTTTACAAAGCTGGAATGCAATAAATACATCATCTGTTTGAAATATACATGAACATATTAATAATTCTAAAGCTACCAAGAACAAGAGGCAGCTATGACCAGAACACACGTACATCTTCAATGCCATCTCCCACCATACACAACAACATCAACATCTAAATCTGCACGCAAGGTGCAAAAGTGTAGTATGAGTACAACCGACCCATGTACTCAATAAGTGATAAACCCTTAGGTTGAAAGTAGTGACGAACTGAGACAAAGGTCAGAGTCCACGACCAATAGCCAACAAACAACTCATAACAACATAATAAAAGTGGTACAAGAAATATCTCAGAGATGTGATACCCAGCTAGTTTGTGATACTTAGCTAGTTCACAGTTACGAAAAATAGTCATGCTTTTCAAGTATAACAGCAAAGCCCAATTCCTTCACCGAAATCACCAAAATATGAGTAAGTCAGAAAAATAGTGATTTTTTAACCAAAAACTTTTAACAATAAGTAAGATGTTTCATTATCAGATAACATGAAGAAAATACATCTCTATGCGTACATGTCAATGTGCATGTGAATTCATAAATGTCACAAAACCGTGTAACATGAGGAAGTGCATCTCTATGCCTCTATGTCTAGTATGCATGTCAGATGCTGCGTCACAATGATGAACTCATGTACTCACACTCTTCGAGTACTCAATATCATAGTCTCATACTCCCGCTCATCACGCTCAATCACTTAGCACACTCAGTCACTCAGTACTGTACATAGGGTAGATCCAGCCCAAATGCTAATAAATCCTGTTGCGGCGCACAGTCCGACCCCATCGTGAATCAATAGCAACTTTTCTTATTGTGGGTGTGAAGACTCCGGAGGGAAAAATCCAGCCCAAGAGCTATATATAATTCAATCATGGCATAAATCAATAAAGTCTGATGCAGGGTGCAACCCGATCCTTTCATAAATCAATAATACCTGTAAATGCCTAATTTTGCACTTTCTTTTTGTTTGTTTATTATGTATGTAGGCATTAGAGTTATATTATTTGTTGAGGGGGTTAAGGGGATTGATCTTGTCCTTTTAAGGCCAAAAGTGGCCCAAAAATGGACCAAAATCAGTGGCCCAAAGCTCCAGATCCGCCCAGCTTCCAGGCCCTAACTGGACACATCAAAACGACGTCATTTTGGTTAAGTGACTGAGATTCAATCTCAGCCACTCATCTTGGCTTGATCCAACAGTCACCATTTAATCTCCATTCTTGGTATTTAAACCCTAAGGTGGCCGAATTTTGCCCTATTTTATTTCTTCTTCCCCTCTCTTCTCATTCTCTCGTCTCTTCTTTGTGACCGCCCGTAAACCCTTGTGCCGCCAGCAGGAAATCGCCACGGCGGAGGCACACCTCCATTCCTCACCAAAATATCACCATCTACTCCTCTCACTCCCCTCATTCCAAATCCATGAACCAAATCCTCCAAATCTCCACCAATCTCCATAAATCTACCAAAATTCGAAAAATACCCTAGCCTCTTTTGTCCCCAAATTGATAAAGTTCCACGCCCCATTTTCACGTAAAACTTGCATATAGTGTATCTATTGCTTGGTTCTATCTCTTTGTGTTAGTTTCAAGTCCAAACTACGGCGACCGGAATTCCACCATCTACCGCTACCCGCCGCCTCTGCCACCACCATGACTCTCCGTCTTAGTTTTTTTCGACCCAAAGGCACTTGTTTCTTTTTGGCAAGACGCCGGAATCTATTGATTTAGCATCTGCCAAAAACAAACATGCTCCTCGGGTTCGGACAACCACCACTTGACATCCTCGGCATCGTCTCGTTGCTCTCGACGTTGAATGTCTCAAAATTTGGTATAAACTCGAACTCGAAACCTTTCTTCCATGTTTCTGATTTTTGTTTCACCACTGTTCTATCATATTTTTTTGTAGTGTATATTTTCTAGCAATCCTTTGATTCTTGTCTTTGTTGATTACATTAGTTTGTCTCACTAGTAACATGTTTGTGTTTTACTTTAAGTCATTAAGTTTGAATTGTGTTTTCTGATTTTGCTTTAGTTTAAACTATTAAGTTCTGTTAAGCCTTCACTAGTCAATACTTGTTTGCTTAATCCCTAAGTTCTGATTCTGTTTGATTGATTAATAGTTCAATATTAAGGTTTAGTTACATGTTTGTGGTATTTTAACTAAGTTCTAGTTATATATTTTGGTTTGAAACAACTAAGTTTGGTACTAATTGTCTTAAAGCTGAAGAGTAGATAAGTAATCATATATTAGGGTGCGTTAGAAGCTTACTTTTTAGCACTAGAGTGGCTGCCAAAATCTGTCCAAAAGGTGCTTTTATTTCCTACTTAAGAGCTCATTCTGAACACACAATGAGGAGATAATCTGGATATCTTTTACACTCTAAGAAAAAAGAAAAAAAAACTTTGAGAAAAATCAGCAACTGAACATCCAAAGTGAGCTGAAAAACTGAAAGTTTGTGAGTTCTTTCTTTCTTTCCGAAGTCGGTGAGCTTTTGGTTTGAGTTTCTGGGTCACTTCAGGTTTAAAAGGTTGACGTTTGGTTGTTGATTTGCTGCTGGTTGTTGCTATTTTTTCGCTGTCGCTGCTATTGGATTTCAGTTAATATCGCCGTATTTGATTTTGCTGTTACCCATGTTTTAAGTATATGCTAAAATTGTAGAAGTTAGTTAAGTCACTCAAGTTTCCTTTACATTCAAAGTTCCCTTTACATTCAAAGTTGAAATCATATTCTGTTAAGTTTACTTAGTTAAGGAAAATATAAAGACCTTATTTTTAACCATGTTTGTTTAGTTTGGGGGATTTTTTTTTATGATTTACTTTTAAGGTTCATGTATTACTGACTTGTAGCTTCATAATGCCGCACCACGCAAACGATGGATTCATGAAATATAACTAAAATCGAGTATAGAATACTTACCTTAATCCATAAAGTGAAAATCAAAATCACCCAAATCTAAGCTCCCCAACTCAAAATGATCAAATGAACAAACCCTCCATATTATATATTTCTACCCAGCTGTTCTGCCTCGTTTCTTGTGCCAAATGATCCGAAACTCGCTTTTGATGCCTCCAATAGATTTCTTGTGAAATTATGGTGGAGTTAGACTTTTGAATCGCTCCATATGACCTTATAATGAAGGAGATATGTTGGTTTAAATATTTGAAAATAGTGTAGATTTTTAAATACGAATTCAGTGGTAATTTCATAATTAACCTGAAAAATCTAGGAACGCAATTCTTAGTATAATGACCATAAATTTCTCATATGATGTCGAAACTTGATGATTCCAGTTGCTATGGTTCGTTCCAAAATTACGATACCGATATAATGCTTCAATTAAATAGAAATTGGAACTCATTTGATTAATGTGGTACCATTTATGCTTGAAGAAACGATGTCGAAACATAAAAAATGAGCGGAACACAACCCAAAACTATCCGAAACTCACTCGAGCCCCTCGGGACCCCCTCCGAACATACCAAAAAGTCCCATAACATAACAATGACATACTCGAGGCCTCAAATTACACCTAACAACATCGAAATGACGAATCACACCTCAAATAAAACGTAATGAAAGTTGAATAATTTAACTTCCAAAACTCGTGCCGAACATATCAAATCAATACGGAATGAGCTCAAATTATGCACACAAGTCCCAAATGACATAGCAAAGATATTAAATTTCCGGAACCAAAATCCGAACCCGATATCGTCAAAGTCAACTCCCGGTCAAACTTATGAACTTTCCAAACCTTCAAATTTCCAACTTTCGACAATTAGTGTCGAAACCTTATAGATATATCCAAATGCAAATCCAGGTATACTCCCCCGAGACAAAAATCACCATCCGTACCTAATGGAACCATCAAAACTCTGATCTGGGGTCAAATTATCAAAGGTCAAACTTGGTCAACACTTCTAACTTAAAGCTTCTTAATTGAGAACCATTCTTCCAAATCAATTCCGAATAACCTGAAAGCAAAAATGGATGATTCACACAAGTCATAATATATCATATGGAGCTACTCATTCCCTCAAACCACCAAGCGAAGTGCAAATGCTCAAAACGACCGGCTGAATTATTACATTCTCCCCCACTTAAACATACGTTCGCCCTCGAACGTGCCAAGAGTCATTCCAAAGCCATCAAATTGTCGCGTAACCTTACCATGCAAATACCCGGGAGGTGATCTCACGTCACCCTAATCCATATAAGCCGTACGACACATCATAACTGAAGATCTTTAATTCAACCTTAGCCTATAAACCTTGGAACCCAATTTTCAACATCCAGAATTCCTTATAAGTTCAAAATCTCGCATCTACACATTGTATAAGTCTGAACAAGCTGTATCAAGCCATAACCAAAGCCCAAGATGTCATCACATGATATACCACATAACTCAGGTGCTCACATCAATAACTTCTGACCACAGTAGCTGCTAAAACAAACCTAATACCGATTATAAACCTCATCTCAGATAAAACCTCACTCAAAACCTTCGTACACTGTCGTTGATGAAAGAAACACGCAGAAACTCATAACCACTCATCATATCAACAAGTCGCGGAGTTCTCTCGCCTAACCAGAACCATAGCCCCAAATTCTAAGTTGACCTCCGATACTACTCATCCAAACACACTGTAATCAAATTCGATAGCAACCACCTCAGGCCCAAAGACTTCATCTCATAAAATACAAGCTACTCTACTGCTATGCCACACCAGCACTACCTAGGGCCATAAACCGTGCAATTCAAGCACCAATACGCAACAATTCAAATGCACTCAAAAATGAAAAATGACTCAAATAAGAGAACCGTTCGCAAGCTCAACACATACCACCATAACGCAATGCTAAGAATCAATCACACATAGTAGAACCAAAACACAAGAATCTATCACAAAGGATCATATCCTATCATATCTAGCTGCAATATGTGACCCATCCAGACACCGATCCATATGAAGTACCTCGAGCCCCAATGCTCAAAATCAACAACCATAAGAAATTCGACACCAAGTACACAAGTGCATGACCATAACCACGGAGAAGAAAATAACACAATATACCACAGCCCGGAAAGACCATAACTAAGGCGTAATCAACCATTCCACACCCCAATCACTATCTCACTTGAATTCCGCTACAACGGCCAAACAGAACCGCACCATGTGTGCACATAACCCACAAATCACAATTCCTCATAGCATAGAAGAGTACTACATATAACATACCATATACGAATGAGATCAACTCTAACTGAATGGCACATCCCTCAACAATAGCAGTACAGAGTAAACCAATCCGACCCGGTACAGAATACACATCCTCACTAGGCCTACCAATGGGCCCCCAAATCAACTCTGGTCATCCATAAATAGATAAATAACACTCCGAAAGTCCACAATGACCTAACCATAACACATAGTATCATCTGGATAGCTTTGGCCACATCTTCACAGTACACATCCAACCACGATGATGTGCTCCTGAGAACTCCCAGTCTCCAAATTCATAGAATACATGAATCACCATGGATGATCCCAACTCCAACACTCTAATGTCTAACACATCTCTCATGCACAATCATCCACGAGAAATACTTCTATAAGTCTTCCATGCCACATGGCAAAAATTTGAATATCAGCAGTCGATCGACCAGGCGAGTACCACAATACCCATGAAGTATCCGTAAGTCAAAACTCAGTGCTCCCTTTGAATGTACACTCTCCTCAGGCAATACCAAGTAGTAATATCATGACCTTTCCTTCAAAACTGAAACGTGAACTTGCATATGCAAATCTCAATCCCACACAACACACCACGTCTATCATGCCATCATATGAAAAGCATGAGAATCTCATAATCTACTCTGTGTCACCAGTAGAATACATACCCGATCAGTCAGAAACCCTCCATTTGATGCCATCCAGGAGAAATCACAATACACAACATACTCTTCAGGCCGGTAGGAAATATCCATCTCAAGCCGTGGTAGGAACCATCACGAACTTTTCAAAACCTATTTGCACATAACCCAACCATCAAAACTGAATCTCTCGAACTCAACTAAGCCACGCAGGTCTCCAAACCCAAGAGTATTTCCACAAAACACCTGTAGAGACTCACCACATCATACGTACCCAAAGAATCGATCGTATCCATTACCGTGCTGATCCAACCTACTACCAAGTTGTCCTGTTTCTCTGAATTACTTCCGAATTACCCTCAAGTTGACATTTCTTCTTGGCAGAATACCACGATTCTTACCCAAAGCTCACCACCAAAGATCCTAACATAAAATCACACCGCCATAAGGCCCATAAGTCGTTGTATTCCCTCTTAAGCAACCCAAAAGTACCACAACCGAGACACCTACTCTGAAGAGACCTTTTGTGAATTTAAAGCCATTTCCTTCACCTTCCTAATACTGAAATGTAGAATCCATAATGATATATAAATATCATAAGTCCCGACACCATCCGATGCAAATCTCAAATTCTAGCCATACACAAGTCCAAAAAATTCTCAATTGCCGCATATAAATCTTGAATCCATTAGAACCTTATCGAGAGTCATCCACTCTGCTCAAATATCAATTGCACCACCCAAGAGGGCCGAACGACATGTGACCCATTAGCACAACAACACCCAAAGAAGTAACCCCGCCTTAATGTAACCGAGTAAATTCCTTCTCCATGTACACTACATCTGTCATGAATAACAACTCAAATCGTTCCATGATTTTCATATACCCATAAAGTGTAATATAACCCGTATCCAGAAATTCCCTTACTTGAGTCATCCTCGATCTCAAGCTCTGCAAGTCATAACTGATTCACAAGTATGCCTCAAACTGAAACCAGTACAACACATAACCATGCAATCAAATCATCGATATCACTCCCCCACTTGGCTCAAAGCCATAGAACAAAACGCTCGATAACTTGAGATTCAACTTAATCCTTCATAAGCTCTTATAAAAAAACCATATAGTACCTCATTCATCCTCGTGACGGTCAGGTCAACTTTCTCAACCAATCCAAACTCATATCGGAACACATATAACCCATTGATGGAATGAAAATCTCCAAACCAAAATCATAATGAGCACGCATCCGTAGATTACCCCTCAAGTGATAACCCACCTGCTTAGCCCCAAACTGACATCTCTCTATGCCCTTTCACGGCCACAACTACTACGCAATCACTTAATCTTCCCGAGTCTGAATTCGTCAACAAGACATGAGAATCTACTTTGTTCCATAAATGAAATAACATGAAATAATCCCTCAAAACCCTCATAGCTCAAGATTTTATAACACATCCACAAAAATTGAGCATCCAATAATCTTTTTCACATCTCAAGCAAACCCTTCTCGTCATATTCAAACCATCTGAACACATCTCGCAGTCACATGTCATACATCATATATCCATCCAACCACTAATCGAGCCACAAATTCGACTCATAGGGACACTACTGTACATATAAGTCCAAAACCCCGTGCTCACATAACCGAAATCCCCGTGCTCAAGCTACAGCCAAAACCTACCCTCAAGTCCTCCAGACTGGCCCATCATTAGCACATAGAGTCTCGCACCTCATCCATGAAATCACAAGCCATCGATGCACAACTGATATCGAGCGCTCATATGCGCATACGAGTGAGTGGAAGGAATTCAAAGAGTTACGCTTCAAGCTGAATCAATGCCGCACGATAAGGAAAGAAAGATGAAAAGTTTATCCTAAATGCCTTGTAGCCTCTTGAAGATGGCTATGGACGTCATCATACCGATCCTCAAGACTCTAATAGACACTTGCTCATGACTCATATAATCCTTGAATCTATAGCTCTAATACCAACTAGTCACGATCCAAAATCCAACTAGTCGTGATGGCACCTAACCCAACCCGCTATGTAAGCCAATCAATAACAATAATACAATTCATTGAGATTTACGGAGAAATGTAATGATAATATAATTGAACATCTATACAAAGAATTCCCAAGGACTGGTAGTACAAATCATGAGCTTCTAAGATTTAAAGTTTACAAAACTGGAATGAAATAAATACATCATCGGTTTGAAATATACATGAATAGATTAATAATTTTAAAGCTACCAAGAACAAGAGGCAGCTATGGCTTTTGATACCCAATTTTTTTCTATAATATTTTCAAAATGCATATATACTTCCAAAACCATGCATTAGCATCAATAATTTTTTTCCACGATTTTTGCATTTTAAGGGATTTTTAATTAATTTATCCCAGTAATTTGTTATACAAATAATTAATAATTGCATCACAAATGATTTTATAACAATTTTATGACCCAATTTCACTAGTTATATTTATACTAAGAATAATTAATTTATAGATAGCCATATTTATATTTTTTGGGTTATAATTGCAATAATTTTGCAATAATAGCCCATGCATGCATTTTTACATTATCTCACCAGAAAATAACTTTTTATATTTTTATAATGTTGAGTAATTATCTTAAATCATTTTATGCATGAAAATCATTTATATAACCTGTTAATTATTTTTATAAATTATTTTATCAATTAAATTGGGTATTTAACAAATAGCCTCTTAATTTCTTCAATTTTCAGACCTAACCCCTCAAATATTAGCCCAAAACCCTTTTAAAACCAGCCCAAACCACTTAATAATACCAGCCTAAACCCCTTAAGCCCAATTTGTATCTACCTGACCCAAACCCCCATCAAATCGTGGCCGTTGATATTTTAGATCAACGGTCCACGATTAAACTTACCATTTTAATTCAACCAACCCTAACCCCCTCTTCATTCCTCTCATTCCGCCGTCACCCGGTTCCTTCACCCTTCCAATTCTCTCTCAACTCACCGTAACCCTAATCGCCGCCACCAGTGAGAACCTCTCTTCTATGGTGTGTCTGTGCTTTCTCCGACCACCACCGGTCTCCTATACTCCATGGCTATTTGATTTCATGAGTCCTTGAGAAAACCTCAAGGAAATCCAACCTGTTCTCGCCTGGAATTTGTTTACCGACCTGTCTCAAGCCGCTTTCGTTTGTAAGTATGGATTTTCTCTTGCTTTTTGTATGAATCCGTGGATTTTTACCGATTCTCTTCATCTCCACTATTTTCTGAAAAAAAACCTAGTTTCACTACTGTTCGATTCTTCTCAGATGGTTAGAGATCTGAGGTGATTCAAGTATTATTGGGTATATTCCTTTAAAATCTCTTGTTTTACTTAATTGTTTCGATTTTTAGTTACTCTTTCTAAAATTAGGGTTCTTCCCAGACTTTCGTCAAAGATTTTTACTTTCAAATGCTTAGTCTGTTCATCTCTTTACATATATGTATGCTCGAACTCTAAAATGTCCCTGTGTGTTATTGATTTCTTCAATTTTGTTTCAAAGATGTGTTTATCTCTGTGAAGCAGTCACACGAACTTGTTCTGTTTAGGGACTTAAACGATTTTCCCTATCCAAAATCCATATTTTGTGAGATTTTACTTGATTGACTCCTGTTAAGGATCCGAACGATTTTATTTCTTGTTAAAATCAGAACCCTTTGAGATTCTTACTTGGTTAATTTCTATTTAAAGGTTCAAATAATTTTTCCTATAAAATCAATACCCTTTGAAGATTTTTTTTATTGATTGTTCCCTATCAATTCTCCCGTTAACATCAATGTGCTAGGATTGTTACTGGTTTCCTTGATTGTGTCCTGTTTCCCTATTTTACTTGCCTTAATTAGTGGATGGTAGTTTGGGGATTTTTACCGACTCCCTATAAGGTATGATTTGGATTCTTTTCCTTAATTGAATCCCTGTTGTGACCGTTAATTGATTACCCCCAATTAAAGGGGTCTATTCCAGACTCCCTTATGGGAATTGATTATGTGATTATCCTTAATTGATTGAATTCAAACTTTTTCTTACCTTATTTGTTATACTCCCTAAGTTCTATATATACACTCTTATTCTACCTCTAAAACAGGGAGAATAGTTCAATCACACACACAAAAACTTTCTCTCATTTCTCTTTCTGCTACTTGTGCTTATTACTTGTCTAGCCGGCTGAAAGCCAAGGCTATACTATGGAACCCTACCTACTTTACTTTCTGCTTTGCTTCCTTAACCGGTATGTTCCTATCACAATGTCATTCTGAGATTCAAATTTATGTGCTCCTTGTTGCTTTGCTTCTATTAAGGCTGTGTCTTTCTATACTAGCATAACTACTGTCTAATTAACTCTGTTTACAACCTGACCAACATGTCTAGGTTTCATTCTTCTTGTTTGTTACTTTAGCCAGCATATTTACTTGAATTCCTATTTACTTCCTTCAACTAGCATGCTCATTTTAGTATCCCAGACTCCTAATTTATCTGATTAACCCCAATTGGCATGACTAATTCTGTGTAGTAGACCTCTGTCCTCATCATGACTATTCCTGCATTCTGTCTCTATGCTTTACTGTCTATTACCACTTTAGCTTCAAGTATGATTTCCCTGTTAAGACTCTGAGTCAGTAGTTTCTGTTCTAATGCTATAAATTTGGTTGCTGGTTGTCAATCAGCCCCTATTTGTTCTGTGTACTTGTTGTTCAATATGCTCTCCTTCTTATCATCCTTATGTGCTCCTGTTTCAAGTGTCTTGTGTTCCCAACCCCTGCTCCCTTTTGTGTAACTGTTTGTACTCCTAGAACTAATTGACAAACTGAAGTTGAATCTGGGCAATGTGATACTTTTGTGACCATGCTGTTGTTTGTTGAACCTTCCTTCAAAAGGTTTTCAACATGTTTTTCACTCCTGATATGTTTTTCCTAAACTATTGCTACTCCTGAAGTATTTTCACTCCTAAAGATTTTACCTCTATACTGTCTTCTAAAAAGTCATCTCAACTATGTCAAGCACTCTCACTTCTACTCTTAGATTACTTAAGTTCTGCCCCTCCAGCGTGTGTACTGCCTAGGAATCCATGAGATTCCTTCGAACTCTGACACACTGGGGCTGGCTCTTCCACACTGCACAAAAAATGTTTTCTTTAAAGGATCCTTGGTGTGAGCATTGCCCGGGATCCCGGAGGCCCTTGGGAACTTTGACGCACCACGATACCCTATTGGGTACTATGAGATATTGGTACTTTGGATTTGGTTGAAGGCCTGATCCTCCAGATTTACTTTTGGGCCTATCCAGGCTCCCTATAGTATAACAATTTCATTTCTGAAATTCATTCATTCTTGGCCTGTAATAATAATTCTTGTAAAACAGATATTGGGGATATTATTAAAATGGGAGGGACCTTTATATATACTTTGTGGAAATCGGGTAGAAATCATGCTCCTAGGATTGTTGTGATTATATATGCATTAGAAACCATGATTATAAGATTTTTTTGTACACTAGAAAACATGCTTATAGGTGCATCATATCATTCATCCTAAACTTCCGCTTTCCAGAGTTCTGCATATTCATGTCTGCTTAGAAATCCTGTCACTAGGTTGTTATTAATTCTGCCTAAAATCATGATCATTCTCTTATGTGCATTAGAAACCATGCTTTAGAACTTTTATTGCACTCGCATAAATACCATGCCTATATCACATAAAATCAGTAGCAACCATGTCTATAAGGGTAATTTTAAAAGCAATCCTATCACCTAGATAACGTGTTTACAAAGATGAATGTATAAAATCAGTTCTGTAATGTTTAACACCTAGACAACATGTTTATGGGAAATCTCGGATCCACGCCTAGGAAAGACTGTAGGATAATTGAAATCTTGCGAATTGTAAAACTATGCCTTGCTTATTTGTGAACTGCCCAGATTTAGCAGATTCTAAAATCAGTAGGCAAACTGATTAGGTTTATACCACTTCGCCTTAACACAATGTTGCATATTCTCTGCTTGTCATGCTCACCTAGATACCCTGTTCTAGGAACTTTCTGAAACATCTGAAATCTTGCTGTTTGAGACGTGCTAATTATCTGTTTATTTGTGGAGGTAAACATGAGCCCCTTAACTATTCTTTTATTTGACAGTCCTATATGTTATTTGTTGTCGCTTAGATTTTATCCTTTTAAGCACTTTAGGGGAGTCTAGAACTGCTTTAATTAGAGGTCTTAAACACCTCCAGGGCCATAAGGAAAGGGACGGGTAATGCATGCCTAGAGTGCGTTTAATTAGAATCGCTTATATAACCAGCAAGATGAGGGTAATTGGGTAGTAAAGGATATGATTCCCTGTGCGCTAATGCTATGTGTAACCCCTCTAGTTGAGGAAGGTTTACCGAGTATTGCACAAATGTGATCCTATAGGCTAATAAACCTAGGACCCATTTATTCCCGTGTCTTTTTTAATCCATATGTGTGCTTAAAATTCTTTACTTGCTTATTGACTAATTCACCAAAAGTGAGTTTGGCCGGGACCCACCGTTGTGGACCTTGAAGGGTGCCTAACACCTTCCCTTCGAGGTAATTTCAAGCCCTTACCCAATCTATGGTAATGTAAACTGATTTCATGAGTTACTTGCATTAGGTGCCCTAACGCACCTTAAATCCGTTAGGTGGCGACTCTTCAATTTCCATACCCCTTTCCCAAAAAAGGAAAAGGAGCTGTCTCAGAAATGTCGAAACCCGATTCCGCCAGGAAAAAGGGGGGCGCGACAATGACCAGAACGCAGGTGCATCTTCAATGCCAGCTCCCGCCATACACATCAATATCAGCATCCAAATCTGCGTGCAAGGTGCAGAAGTGTAGTATGAGTAAAACCGATCCTATGTACTCAATAAGTAACAAACCTAATCTTAGGTTAAAAGTAGTGACAAGCTGGGACAAAGGCCAGATTCCAAGACCAATAGCCAATGACAACTAGTTTGTGATACTAAAAGCGGTACAAGAAATATCTCAGAGATGTGATAATCAACTAATTTGTGATACCCAACTAGTTCACAGTTATAGGAAATAGTCATACCTTTCAAGTATAACAGTAAAACCCAATTCCTTCACCGAAATCACCAAAATATGAGTAAGTCAGAAAAACTATGATTTTCCCCCAAAAACTTTCAAAAATAAGTAAGATGTTTCATTATCAGATAGCATGAGGAAAATACATCTCTATGCCTACATGTCAATGTGCATGTGAAGTCATAAATGTCACAAAACTGTGTAACTTGAGGAAGTGCATCTCTATGTCTGTATGTCAAGTATGCATGTCAGATGCAATGTGTCACAGTGATCAACTCATGTACTCACACTCTCAGAGTACTCAATATGACAGTCTCATACTCCCTCTCATCACGCTCAATCACTCAACACATTCAGTCACTCAGCACATTCAGCCACTCAGCACTGTACAAGGTAGATCCATCCCAAATGCTAATAAATCCTGCTGCGGCGTGCAACCCGATCACATCGTGAATCAATAGCAAGTGCGCTCACTATGGGTGTGCAGACTCCGGAGGGGCAGATCCAGCCCAAGCACTATAATAAGTCAATCATGGCATGAATCACTAAAGCCTGATGCAAAGTGCAACCCGATACCATCATAAATCAACAATACTTGCTGCAGCGTGCAACCCGATCCCATCACGAATCAATAACACTCACAATCCGACCATCAAGCCCAAACTCAGTCATTAATCTCTCCAATGTCTCGGGCTCACAAATATCATGCCAAACATCCCAAATAATTATAACAACATGATGTGACAACAAATGATAACCGAGACTGAGATATGATATGTAAATGAATGAATATGATTGAGTATATAAATGCAACTTAAGAAAATAACTTGACAATAGAAATGACCTCAGTGTGTCGAAACAAAATAAACATATAGCCTAAACATGGTTTCTAATATGGATCACAGCTCAATTACTATAGCACGTATAAATTTCATGGATAGAATCAAGATTAGGTCACTACACAGTACCACAGAAAAAATCGAGTCATTACTTACATGGGGAACGCCCACACGCCCATCACCTAAAATGTGAGTCATTTCAACACCAAACACATAACACGTATATTCATGGGTCCATACCCTCAACACCAAGTTTAGAAGTGTTACTTACCTCGAACAAGCCAAACCCAATATCGAGCAAGCCAAACGATACTCCAAGATACCATCCCGCGCGTACCGACCTTCGAACGACTCAAAACTAGCCAAAAGAAACTCAAGAACATCAAATAATGCCAAAAGAAACAAACTCAATCGATAAAGGTGGAATTTTTAATCAAAACCCCCAAAGTCAACCAAAACGTCAAACCCGAGCTCGCATCTCGAAACTCGAGAAAACTCACAAAATCCGACAGCCCATTCAATTACGAGTCCAACTATACTTGTTTCACTCAAATCCGACTCCGAATCAAAGTTCAAAACTCAAAAATTCACTTTATGAAATTTTAGACAAAAATCCCCAAATTTCACTTTGAAATCATCAATCAAATGCCAAAAACGAAGATGGATTCATGAAACATAACCAAAACCAAGTATAGAATACTTACCCTAATCCATGTGGCGAGAATCGCCTCCAAAATCACCCAAATCCAAGCTCCCAAATTTAAATGACCAAATGAACAAACCCTCCATATTATATGTTTCTACCTAGTTGTTCTGCCTCGTTTCTTGTGCCAAACAATGCAAAACTCGCTTTTGATGCCTCTAATGAATTCCTTGTGAAATTCTACCGAAGCTAGACTTTTGAATCACTCCATTTGACCTCATAATGAAGGCGATATGTTGGTTTCAACATTTGGAAATAGTGCAGATTTTTAAATACGAATTCAGTGAAAATTGCGTAATTAATTTGAAAAAAAATGTGGGAACCCAATTCTTAGTAAAATGATCATAAGTTCCTCATATGATGTTGAAGTTGATAATTTCAGTTGCTATGGTTCCAAAATTATGATACAGATCTAATGCTTCAATCAAAATTGAAATTGGAGCTCATTTACTTAATGTGGTACCATTTATTCTTGAAGAAACGACGCCAAAACATAAAAAAACGAGCGCAACACAACTCAAACCTATTCGAAACTCACCCGAGCCCTTAAGGACCCTGTCCGAAAATACCAAAAGTCCCATAACATAACACTGACTTACTCGAGGCCTCAAATCACACATAACAACATTAAAACGACGAATCGCACCTCAAATCAAACTTAATGAACTTTGAATCTTTCAACTTCCACAACTCGTGCCGAAACATTTCAAATCAACACGAAATGATCACAAATTTTGCACAAAAGTCCCAAATTACATAAAGAAGATATTCAAATTCTCGGAACCACAATACGAACTTGATATCATCAAAGTCAACGGCCAGTCAGAATTATGAACTTTTCAGTCCTTCAAATTTCTAACTTTCGCCAATTAGTGTCGAAACCTTCTAGAAATATCCAAATGAAAGTTCAGGCATATGCCCGAGTCCAAAATCACCATCCCGACCTAATGGAACCATCAAAACTCTGATCCGAGGTCAAATTCTCAAAGTCCAAACTGGGTAAACTCTTCCAACTTAAAGCTTCGTAGTTGAGAACCATTCTTCCAAATCTATTTCGAATAATATGAAAGCCAAAAACAACGATTCACATAAGTTATAATACATCATACGAAGTTAATCATGCCCTCAAATCATCGAGCGAAGTGCAAATTCTCAAAATGGCCGTTTAGGTGGGTAAACCACGTTGGACACCATCAGACTTGATCTTAATGACTGTTTGCTCCATTTTCGTTTTTTCTTATGTTGTGTTGTGAAATTGACACTACACTTAGTACTGTACTAGGTTTTTGTCATGACCCAAAATCCCTCCGAAGGAGTCGTGATCGCACCTAGACTCTAAAACTAGGTAAGCCTAACACATACCGAAAAGATAACAGATTCTACTAAACAACTATTTAACATGGACCAGAAATTCTAAATAAACCAATAGACTCAACATGATACAATATCCCAAAATCGGTAGTAAAAGTCATAAGCCTTTCTAAGAGTACATTTAAATAATGGATACATGAGTGTTCCGGATAGAAGAAAACAATGGAAATAAATACAGTAGAAGGTGACTTCGGAGCCTACGAATGTCCGACAGATGTACTTTGAAGTCTCCAGCCACATCAAGCATAAGTCTTAAAACCAACTCAATCCGAAATACCTGGTTCTGCACAAAAAATGTGCAGAAGCGTAGCATGAGTACACCACGGTGGTACCCAGTAAGTATCAAGTCTAACCTCGGTAGAGTAGTGACGAGGCTAGGTCAAGACACTCACTGAACATCTAAACCTGTGCAGGATATGGCATAAAGCTAACAAGAAAGGAATATTTAAAGAAATGCCAATAGCAAACAGAAATCAGATTACAAACAGTAGTAACGATATGGGAAACATGACTGGCAACGAGAAATAACCAAGTAATTAGACAACAACATAGTTGGGATACAGACAAAGGTAAACATTCTCAAGTAGGGAAAATGATGCAACTCAACCAATTAAATCATTTCTAATACACGATTCCAATAATTCCAAATTCTCGTAATCTCATACCATGGGTCACATC
Organism: Nicotiana knightiana; assembly: GCA_005239525.1. Taxonomy (NCBI): domain Eukaryota; kingdom Viridiplantae; phylum Streptophyta; class Magnoliopsida; order Solanales; family Solanaceae; genus Nicotiana; species Nicotiana knightiana. The sequence continues at coordinate 160,978 of ML435641.1, forward strand.
GTTCAAACCTTAAACACACACGACACCTTGTGCCCACATCTTTCCATCTCACCTTGCACGAAAAAATCCACGTGCTACTCAGTACATAATATCCGTGACAAATGCTAATTAGGATGTTCAAGAGACTTTATGTATATATCGAAAAGTAAAACTATAGCTTCTGAATCAAGTAGGAAATCAATGAGAAAATGAGTTTATTTTGAAAATTATTTGGGTAATGAAAATAATCTTTTTCAAATAAATACAATATCAGATAAGCTACTGAATTTAATATAGAATTTATTAAATTACAATATAATAACAATTTCTTTTTAAGTAAAATAAAAACCTCAGACAGGCTAGGGAGATTAAGTTGAGAAATCAATTCAAGTAAAATATGACAACTAGTAGAAATGGTAAGTATCGAAATAAACGATGAGTTTTAACTTAAAAGTCACACAAGGTCGCATGATATTAATTCTTTTATTTAAAATCACTATATTACTAACAACTCAGCAGGACAAGAAGCAATGACTCAACGTAGTAAATTCACCTAGAAAATCAATTTACCAGAATAATAGTATTAGGAAAAAGAACTCAGGAAATGACAGCAGTGAGATAAGTCAAAGAAAATAACTCAATCATCGGAAAAATAGTAAAGAATCGGGAATACAAATTCTCGGAATATCGTATGAAAGAACCGAAACCAATGCAACAGAACAGGGAATACAAAACACAAAATATGTTGCGGCGCGCAACCCGATCCCACCATATAATATCAATATCATAATTCACCCTTATTCCACCATATCAATTCACCCTTATTTCACCAGTTGCGGCGTGCAACCCGATCCCACCGTACAATATCATATCATGCCAATAAACAAAATATGTTGCGGCGCGCAACCCGATCCCACCATATAATATCAATATCATAATTCACCCTTATTCCACCATATCAATTCACCCTTATTTCACCAGTTGCGGCGTGCAACCCGATCCCACCGTACAATATCATATCATGCCAATAAACAAAATATGTTGCGGCGCGCAACCCGATCCCACCATATAATATCAATATCATAATTCACCCTTATTCCACCATATCAATTCACCCTTATTTCACCAGTTGCGGCGTGCAACCCGATCCCACCGTACAATATCATATCATGCCAATAAACAAAATATGTTGCGGCGCGCAACCCGATCCCACCATATAATATCAATATCATAATTCACCACCCTTATTTCCCCATAAAAGTCCACCCTTATTTCACCTGTACTGCCGTGCAACCTGATCCCACCGTATAATAGCACTATCACAATATAAATATCCTTCCTTATTTCATCACCTCCTTTATTTCACCTGTTGCAGCGTGTAACCTGATCCCTTACAATAATTTAAATCAACAACAATAATTCAATAACTCCATTTAAAAGAATTTCTACAATCAAGGGTATCGGTACACAACAACAAAGGAACCATATAAAACTCGGAGGAACACAACAACTTTACAAAAATGACAGGGCAGATAAGGTATGTGATAACTAAGTATGCAATCACAAAAATTAGGACAAATAACAGATAAGTACAAGACATAGAAAAACTCAACAATTAAGCGGTAACAAGACAATAAGAAAGGCAATAACTACAACTACGACATATAAGGCCAAATAACGAGTAAGAAGTATATGAGGTGCTAACAACGTCAAATAAGGCATGTAAGAGTAGACTAACAACGAGGTACCACATGTTATGACAATTCAATTAAAGGCATGGAAAGACACTAGACAATCTAAATCGGTCAAATACCACATATAGACTGTGTACCCACTCGTCACCTTGCGTATACGGCTTTCACATAACAAGATAACACAATTTACTCAATTCCTAAGGAGTAGTTTCCCCCATACAAAGTTAGGCAAGACACTTACCTCAATTCGGCCAAATCAATACTCAAATTAGTTTTTCCTTTACAAATTCACCTCCGCTCGGCTCAATCAATACCCGATCACGCATTCCAATACGAGTTCAACCATACCAAAATTATCAATTTCCGACATCAATTCGTCCTTCAAATCACCTTTTTTCATTTTGAAAGAATTTTACAATTTTCCCCAAATTTTCATTTAGATTTTGAAGAATTTGATGTTAAATCTAATGTATAATCACATAGTACAATTGAAAATTGATTAGAGGTACTTACCCAATGGTTTGGTATGAATTCTTCAACAAAATCGCTTCCCATCGAGGCTAGGGTTCAAAACATGATAAAATGAAGCTAAGTCCCGAAATGAAAGTCTTAATATCAGCCTCAGATGTCGCATTTGCGACATCATGATCGCAAATGCGATGCTCGCAAATGCGAAAAAAGTATCGCAAAAGCGAAGGCTAACTAGCTCTGTCAAAGTCACAAGTGTGACATAAGACATGCAAATGCGAGCTCAGAGGTTTCGCAAAAGCGACTGCTTGTGTCGCAAATGCGGAGCTGCCTAATCGCAAATATGATGAAATAGTTCGCAAATGCAAACTCCCTAGCCCTTGTCCATCATTGCAAATGCCAGAATGATCTCGCAAATGCGATGAAAACCTCACAAATGCGAGAACAGAGACACCAGCATAACTGAACCTTCTTCCAACACTCCGAAACACGTACAAAACTCATCTGAGCCCTCGGGGCTCTAAACCAAATACCCTCACAAGCCTGAAAAAAGAACACGAACTCGCTCGCATGATCGAAACACCAAAATAATCTCTAGAATCACGAATCGAGCGCCCGAACCATATCAAATCAACTCAAAATGACACCAAAATTTTGCAGACAAGTTCCAAATGATGAAACAGACCTATTCCAAGTTCCGAAACCAAAATCCGGACCCGATAGCCATAAAGTCAAACCATGGTCAAACTTAGAAAAATTCTAAACCTTTAAATTGCCAACTTCCGCCAGATGATGCCGAAACCTTTTTGAAATATCCAAAGGAAATTCGGGGAATGCGCCCAAGTCCAAAATCACTATCGGGACCTATCGGAACCTACAAAAATCCTATCCGAGGTCAAATACTCAAAAGTCAAATTTTGGTCAATTCTTTCAACTTCGAGCTTCTCAAATGAGAGTCAATCTTAAAAGTCCTTTCCGAACCTCTCAAAAACCTGAACTGATGATACATGCAAGTCATAATACACTGTGTGAAGCTACTCATGACCTCAAACTGTCGAGCCGGACTCAATTGCTCAAAACGACTAGTCGAATCGTTACAATTTTAGCAGACAACAACGTATAGTGGAATGGAATTTATATGGCAACTAAAATCCTAGTTGCCTAGGTGGAATATTCTCCTTTTTGAAAAAGAGCCATTAGAAATTTCAGCGCCAACATTAGATGACAAGCTAAACTGGTACTGAACAACAAGTATAACTAATAATGTAACCACCAAAAGTTGTAATGAAATGGTAGGTTCGATTAATCTTTTTAACCAAAATTTGCATACATTAACCAATAGTTCGTTGTTTCGTAGTTCAATGATACAAAATTATCACGCAAGAATTGCTACCACAATACCTGGGATATGTGCTTAAATTTTTTAGGGAAAATTATGCGACACATCAAATGTATATACTGCTGTATTTTTAATAAATTTATCAGTCTGTAGCCATATTTAAATTTTATAGTAAATCCATGAAATAAGAGATTAATTATTTTGATCTGAAATAAGAGAGCAACAAGCGCTCGTAGCTCAGTTGGTTAGAGCGCCCACTTAGAGCCCGTTTGGATGGGATTATTTTAAGTGATTTTTAAGCAAAAATAGCTTTAAGACATAAGTTAGGAATTTTAGCTTTTGGTTGTTGACTTGTTTTTATCATTTTAGCTTAAAAATAAGTGTTTAAAAACACTTTTTTACTTTATCCAAACACTACAAACTAGCTTAAAAGCTATTTAGGCTTAAAAACACTTAAAATAAGCCAATCCAAACGAGATCTTAGTTAGTGGAGGTCTTGAACTCAAAACCTCAACAATATCATTTTATTTTTCTATATTTCGCCTTGGTTGTATTCGCTTCCCGAATAAATAATATAGGTTGTATCCTTTGTATATTGCGCTGTATATAGTCGATATACGTGGGTTTGAATACAAGTGATACAAGCTGATAACAACTGAACAATAACTACGGTGGTAGTTAGGCAAACTATAGTTACTATGCTATAAACTATAATGCTTTATGCAAATTCCTTAAATTTTTACCTCATATCTTAACTGTAATCTGCTATTTATTTGGGCCACTTCGTAAAAAAACTTTAACCTATACCTAATTTGAGGGAACTTCAGATGCAACTTCCTCATCCTTCTCCCTTCTCCCTTCTTCCTTTCTTCTTCTTCTTCTCTGTTGTTATGTATTATTGCTTCGCTGACAAACTGCTATTTTTCTTCTTCTTCCAATGGATTCTTGATTGAGCTAGCTTTTCGCTACTATTTTCTAATGCCAAAGGGTGGATTGATATTGGTTTTTCGGTGTTTTCTGGTCCCAAAGGGTGAAGGGATGGTGGTGCTTTTGGAATATGTGGTGATTTACCTGGCTAATTCTGTATTCTTTATCTATTGCAAACGTTAATCAAATTTGTCCGAAGTTTGCCTACGATAGTGCACACTTCAGACAAATTTATCCGAAGTTGCATTGTGATGAAAGAATTTCAGAATGCTTGTTCTAAGTGTGCAGTGTGACAGAAGAACTTCAAACGTGATTTATTTGAAGTTTGTACTTTACATTTTGTACTACCTAAAATTTATATACTTCAGACGTATATGTCAAAAGTGTATTCCAAATTGGATAAATTTATAAAAGTTTTGTGTAATGCAGGTATGACCTCAATGGTAACTCCAAAATGAGGTATATATGTAATTCCCTCCATATGTCTGAAGTCTTATGTCTCTAATATATGCCACTGTTAGAGTTGCACGCCCCAAGGTATAATGAAAAATAAGAGAAGGTTAGGCCCAAAAAGTTTTCTAAGTTGAAACTTTTATATATATATTTCATTGGTTATAAGCTTATTTACTCATATTAGAGAAGTTATCACTTAATTATATTTTGATAGATAAATTTATAAATTATATAAAAATTGGTATTAATGAGTACCCTTAATTATAGACATTTAATTTGGTAAGATCTCCTCAATCCACGCATGATAACCTCCATTGCGCTACTTCTCTCAGTATGCCCACTCCCCATGTATCTTAGTGTTTACCCGTAAAACGATACAGTTATATTTGTTGCGTGATTTATAGACAATCGAGCTGATTTGATCCCAAAATGATAAATAAATTAGTTGAAAATATAATACTTTGCATTGGAATCACAATAAATTGAAAGCCTTGTTCCTGGAGCATGGCTTCCTAAGACACCGATAAGAACATTATTAGACAGGAAATAAAGTTGTATTATTTAGCTTGAAAATATAATGTAGCATAAGTTTTTTCAGAGATTTTGTATCTTACAATGGTTGTCGAAGCCACTAATATTTATACCTAGGGAACAAGATCCTAGGGTCAAGCCCGTCTTAATGACAATAAAGGGGGGCCATTGATGGATACGACAGAACATGAATGCCCAAATTCTCTACAACGCCTGCATATTTACTACTGAGGAATATTCTTTATTAAATTCCATCTGGTGACAAACATTCGTTTGCTTCTGTTGACCGTCTTCCTTTCAGGATCTATCCGGTAGCAACCGAAGCTGTTGTCCTCGATTTTGGTTCTCACTCGATTTATCTACCGTCTGCCACTGGTTCCACATGTCACGCCATTATTCGAGCATTTAATATAAACCAATTTTACCATGTACAGATAGTCCCCCTGCTTTCCGGTAGAACATATTTGTGTCATCGAGAAGTTGGTGAAGATTTCTTTCTTGGCGAGAATTTTTCTAAACCCTTCTGAATAGTTTCTGATGCTTGATAAGACGCACGTCTCCTTGCATTTAATACACCGAACATGTGTTAGCCTACGATTTAGCAATATTTTTTTCGGTTCTCGAGGTAATCATGACCACGATTTTAGCCGACTATTCCTTTACTTATACGCCTCATTCTTCTTCTTTCACTTCTAACAACTTCATAAGCTTTCTTAACCTTTTTGCACTTAGCTTCGTTCTTCTTTCATCTTTCTCCGATCTTGTTAAAAAATCTCTATCATCTCCTTATTATTATGGCTTCCCCTACTAAATCTTCCAAGAACTATAGTTTTCTCTTCGGTGGAGGTCCGAAGAGGAGCAATGATAAGGACGTTGATGCTGACCCTCCCATGGTGAGAACCATCATACCTATACATCTACTGCCAAAGATTTCGAAGAGAAGTTCCCCACTTTAAACCCTTGAACTTGGGCTGTTGGTAAATATCATTCTTTTATTGCCCTTCTAGTATTCTTGCTGTGAAGGAGGACTGTGACTGTCATGCCTTAAATATCACTGCTCCCGACCTAGTGGAGCAGATAACCTTCACTGAGAAGGGTTTTACGTACGTTTACATGTACCCCTTTACTTTGGGCCCATTCTCATTGAGCGGGGGACTTGACCCCGTGATCTTGGAATTCTTCCACCGGTATCAAGTCTGCTTGTCAAAAGTAGGCCCCTCTATATGGCGAATGGTGGCTAGTCTTCAGCGGTTGTGCTTGGAAACGAGGGGGACCCTCACCCTATCACTTATGATGAACCTATACTCCCCAAAAATATTCCGTGGGGGAGTAATACACTTCAGAAAGCGTGGCCACCATGCTTTGCTTACAAACATGGATGATGACAACGTGGATGGGTGAAGCGGTTTGCCGTCATTTCTACCAGGGATATCATCCCGGTGACAAATCCATTTTCCCCAAATCCTGGAACCGTTCACGTAAGTTCAAAATCTATCTCTTTTTGTGAAAAAAGGTTGTTTTCATGTAATTTCTAATCCCTTTTATTTAATTATTTTAGCTACTCAGCGGACACCACCAAGGGTTGAAGGCCTGAACCGATGGGTTCAGAAGATCCCGGACATCACTACGCTAGAGACTCTCCGGTGTAAGGAGTAGGCTCCCAATACAGGTGGAAGACCAAGAACCATGATAAACTGAATCTTCCTTTATTCCGCCTTTATACACAAGAAAAACTACTAAACCTTTCCTTTTGTTTGATTTAGGGCTTCCACAGGGTTTTGTTTCTTGCCTCGAGGAGGATTATTTGGCCGATTCTGTAGAGGCTACGAGGTTATTGCGGGGGATATTAACCCGGAGCGGTGCCCTCGAGTCTACTTCCGATACATGTGCTTCTTCTTGGAGTCCCCGACTAGAGAACAAGCAACCAAAAAGGCGGCGTTCTTCCTCAGGTGGGGGTAAAAATAAGAAAGTGAAGAAAACCACATCCGAGCCAGCCGCAACCACAATGGTTATTGACGATGATGTGGAAGATAGTGATGAAGAACTTTCCCTTCAAAGGAGACATCGATCTTCATTAGCTCAACATAATGCTCAATCTAGAGAGCTTAAAACCTTAATTGAGAGTGATTTTTGAGAACTCTGGAGAGAAACGGATTTAGTGAAGAATGCTGATTCTCCCTTTCCACTCCCAGTTGCTGCTCCCTATCCTATGAGGTTGGATAACGGGCCTCTTATGCCTTTGGTTGGTGAGCAACCAACAAACAACAATACTTCTATTGTAGCTTCTTCTTAACCTACAACACCATCAACTTCGTCTCCTACCACACCAGCTTTTCCTTCGTCGCCAGCAATAACTACATCTCTTCACCGGTCGCAGGCGCCTGAGAGGAGGATGTCCCTCCTCCCCATTCCCCAGACCATGGGAATTTGGGGCCCAACTTTTCACCCCCTTCTGCGGATCCCCAAGGGAGGAGGAGCGTCTCTCACTCAATCTCAAAAGAGTGTCACTTTCTATCCACGTCGGAGGAACTCGTCAACTATCTGAAGCCGCTGACTTCAAAAAAACAAGAATAAAATACACTCTCTTTCCGGAGAGTATATGTTGAATAACACCATAAACAATGCAGTAGTGGTACCATACTTGTTCTTTTATTTCTTGTTTCTACTTGACTTGTTACAACATGGTTTCTAACTTTGGTATTTGCTTCGCATGCCAATTTCCTCGCTTTTGATGGCCTTCAGAGGTTGATACTCGATAAAGAGGGACTTATGTCCGAGTGGGATCAACTGTTGGTCAAGAGGAATCAACTTGCTGCGCGCCTCCCAGTGCTAGAGGCGAAGGCTGCTGAACCGGTAGATCTTGAGGCCCAGTTGAAATAGAGTGAGCAAGAGGTGATGGGTCACAGTCAAGAACCACTCAGCTACATGCACAAATTCGGGATGAAAATACTAGGTGGAATGAATCTCAAGATGCTACTTTTGCTGCTACCGAGCACGAGTCTGCCTCCATTGAACGAGAAAATAATTTGTAGGCAGCTTTGAACTCCAAAGCCGAGAGGCTGCTGCTATTGAAGAGAAGTGTGCCCGGATGGAAGATAGGTATAAGAAGATCATGGAACAAAATAAGTTTCACATAACCAAAATCCGTGATCTCGATCTTAGCCTCAGTGCCATGAGATCCGAGTAGGATGTCTTTTGCAACGAGGTTGATAGGCTTAAAGCCAAACTTCAGCACCAAAGGGATTCCCTCATCATAGAAAAAACACACTGTATGTACCATATAGGAGGGAAACCTTGTAAAAGGCCAAATCGGGAATTATAGATATCGACGATGAGATCGCCAAGGCCTGAACGTTGGAGTTAAATGCTCGAGAACGTCTCCCAGCTTATCCTGAGTTCAAATGTCTCTTCTAGTGTCGGTTCCGAGTTATTAGGAACCGAAGGGGAACTTGAATAGAATAACAATGAAGGCCATGATCCTGCACCGGTGGTAGATCCTCCTACTTCTCCCAGGGGCATAGATGCTTCTCTTCCCTCGAGTTCCGATGGTGACGAAGTTTAGTTGCTTTTTTTCTTTTGTTGTTTTCCTTTTGTATTTTTGTACTTATAACATTTGGAATGTTTGATAAATATAAAGTACCTTTTGTTTAAGCATTGCACAAAGTTCATTCTTTTTTCCTTGAATTAAGTAAGGCTTCGGATGTGTTTTCTTTCGGTAATCTTTGGGTTCCGGGCATAAACTCTTCTAGAACCAACCCTTTACTATGATGGTTTCATAAGAGAGGTCCCTCTTATGTTTACGGTGCTCTTGAAGAGGACATATCCTATTCATTCCAGCACTAGCATTTGAAGGAAGTTTTCAGTTAACTTTCAAATGATAAAATCAGTTCATCGTTTGGACAAGAAACAAGATAAAAATAAAAGGACTTCATTTTTATTCCTTCTATATTCAAAGTGCATAAGCATTTGTTTGCTAAAAAAAAGAGATTATCAATACATGTATCTAACTTTTAAACCATGTTTCTACTGGGCCAACTATGCAGTCCCCGATTCTGATAAGAATTATTGCTCCCGGGTCTCGCAGTCCCGGTATTGTGGAATTGATATTGCCGTATTCTCGTACTATTCCCCCTAGTGTTCGAATGTGAAGCATGTGAACTGGAACACTGTAAGTCTTGCTCCTTTGAGGAAAAACACTTGTGAAGGGTTGAATAATCTTTGGTCCGATGGAAAGCTTTGTTTCCCGTTAGGAATTTTTTCGTCGAGCCAAAGATTATTTAACCATCCCATAGTGGCTTGTTGTTTTGTTGCCTTATCATTTAAAGGTCTTAACCCTGTTGATGAATTTTTCTTCGTAGTATGCTTCTCGTTACTGCCTCGTTAAAACCTTGCTAGAAAAATCCAATAGGGACGAAAACTGGGCGAAGGAAAAAAAAGTGCAGCACATAGTTTCAATTTGAGCAGGATGCATCAGTAGTAATACCTTTTGAGATGAGTCACGTTCCAGTTGCTCGACAATTTGACTCTATCTTGGTTCTCTAGTTCGTATGACCGTTTTCCGATGACATCTGAAATCCGATAGGGGCCTTCCCATGTCGGACCTATCTTTCTCGCATTGAGCTCCCAGGTGTTCTGAGTCACTTTACTCAAAACCAAATCTCCCACTTTAAAATAGTGAAGATTGGCCCTTTGGACGAGCCACCATTCTTATATGCACCAAGTCCCTGCGTTCATCAAGCAACTCCAGTTTGACCGACAACACCTCATTATTTGCTTCTTCGTCCGCCCAGAAGTACTGCAATGTGGGTTCTCCTACTTCCACCAGGATTAGAGCTTCTGCGCTGTATACGAGAGAGAAAGGCGTCTCCCTCGTGCTCAACTTGGCCGTCATCTGGTATGCCCATAGCACTCTTGGTAACTCTTTGGGTTACTTGCCCTTGGATGCTTCCAACCTCTTTTTGAGGTTTTCAATAATCACCTTATTAGTTGATTTCACTTGCCCATTTTTGCTAGGATGGTATGTTGAAGATGTAATTCTTTTAGTTTTCATGTCTTCAAGAAATTTTGGCTGACTTTGGAGCATGTGAACTGTTGTCCGTTGTCGCATACAATCTCCTTCAGTATTCTGAACTGGCAAATTATGTTTTCCCACAGAAAATTGACCACTTTGTGCTCACCAATTTTTGGTAGGGACCTACCTCAACCCATTTAGTGAAGTAATCAGTTAAAATTAAAAGAAATCTTACCTTCCCGAGACCCAGTGGCAACGACCCAACTATATTCATCCCCCTATTTCATGAATGACCATGGGGACAGTACCAAATGCAGGAGTTCTATAGATTGGTGCACCAATTGTGCATGGCGTTGACATTTGTTGCATTTATGAATGAATGTCTTCGCATCTTGTTCCATCTGGGGTCAATAGCATCCCCCTCTAACTAATTTTAGCACCAACGAATCTTCACCAGAATGATTCCTGCAGATCCCTTCATGAACCTCTCTCATGACATAATCTGCCTCTGAGGCTCCTAAACATTGGGCCAACGGGCCTTGGAATGACCTTCTATATAACTTCCCCTCCAGAGGCTGTTACGAGCTCCTTTGGTGTGGCGGGCCTGGGATGCCTTCGGGTATTTGGGCAGCTTGCCATGCTGAAGGTAATCGGTGAACTCCGTTCTCCACTCCCAAACTAAGTTGGTTGTATTTACTTCACAATAACTGTCCACATCCAGTACCGAATGCATAAGCTACACGATAGTACCTGAATTTGATCCCTTCATCTCTGTGGATGACCCCAAATTGGCCAATGCATCTGCTTCTACGTTTTCTTCTATCGGGATGTGGTGATTGACCACTCCTTGAACCGTGTGAGCAAAATTTGTACTTTAATCACATATTGTTGCATGCGTTTCCTTCTTTGTGTCAAAGATCCCGTAAACTTGGTTTACCACCAACTGCGAATCACATTTGATCTCTATGACTCGGAGCCAAGTCCCTAGTCCAATTTAAGTCCTGCAATCAATGCCTCATACTAGGCTTCATTGTTAGTTAAAAAAATAGTTTTTATGGACTCCCTCAGGTTTTCTCCCGAAGGCGTGATTAGGACCACCCCGAGGCCGGGCCCTTTCATATTGGAAGCTCCATTCGTGAACAAGGTCCAAACTCCTGATGTCGTTTCCAACACCATCGTACCTCTTTCACAGCAAGAGGCAGTAACACGAGATTGAAATCGACCACAAAGTCAGCCAAAACGCGTGACTTGATCGTAGCCCTAGATTTAGACTCAATATCAAATTCACTAATTCCAGCTACCCGTTTGGCCATCCTATCTAACAACTCTGGTTTGTGAAGGACATTCTCCAGGAAAAAAGTTGTCACCATGGTTATCGGGTGGCACTGAAAATAAGACCTAAGCTTTCGAGAGGCGACTACGAGAGTTAAGGCCAATTTTTTAAGGTGCGGATAACGATTTTCCACTCCCGACAAATTTTTTTTAACATAATAGATAGTAAATTGGGTACCTTTATCCTCTCGGACTAGAACGACACTTATCGCTACCTCTGAGACCACTAAATATATTAGCAATTGTTCACCTTCTCTGATTTTGATAGTAGTGGCAGGCTTGATAAATAATGTTTCAAGTCTTTTAAGGCCTGTTGGCATTCTGGAGTCCATTTGAAGTTCTTCTTCTTATTCTTCTTCTTCTTCTTCTTCTTCTTCTTCTTCTTCTTCTTCTTCTTCTTCTTCTTCTTCTTCTTCTTCTTCTTCTTCTTCTTCTTCTTCAGAAGTGAGAAGAAATGACATTTTCCAAAGACCGAGAAATAAACCTGCTCAGAGCGGCCAATCTTCTGGTTAGCCTTTGGACTTCTTTCACGCTGCTTTGTGATGTCCGTGATGGATTTGATTTACCTCGATCCCTCTTTTTGAAACCAGGAAACCCAAGAATTTACCGAAGCTAACTCCGAACGCGCATTTTTCGAGGTTGAGCTTCATGTTGTGCTTCCTTAGGATATCAAAGGTTTCCTAGAGGTGTTTTAAATGGTCACCTGCATTCAAAGACTTGACCATCATATCATCTATGTATACTTCCATTGTTTTACCTATTTTTTTTCGAACATTTTTTTCATGAGCGTCTGATAAGTGGCTCTGGCGTTTTTAAGCCCGAAGAGCATCACATTATAACAATATGTGCCAAAGTTTGTTATGAACGAACTTTTTTCTTATCCTCCGAGTTCATCTTAATTTTATTGTACCTGAAATAGGCATCAAGGAAACCCATTAACTCATTCTCGGCCATGGCGTCAATCACTTGATCGGTGTTTGGCCGTGGGAACGAGTCTTTCGGGCACGCCTTATTCAAGTCCTTATAATCTTCACTCATTCGAAATTTATTAGTTTTTTCGAACTACAACTACATTAGCTAGCCAGTTGGGATACTTTAGCTCCCGGATTGAATCGATGTTATTTAACCGAATTACCTCTTCTTCAACAAACATGTTTCTGATCTCGGCCATTGGATGCTTCTTCTGCCTTACCGGTGGGATGCTTGGGTCCAGGCTTAGCTTGTGCACTACCACGTCTACGTGGGATACCTGTTATATACGCGTGCGACCATGCGAAACGATCAACATTACTTTTATCAATAAATCCTGACCTGAGATCGGGGTTTAGTCCTGTCCCCAAGTGAAATTTCTCCAGGAATTTTTCGAACAAAGCCACTTGTTCGAGTTCTTATGACATGGACTTGGTCACTTCTGTTTCTTCGGTACCTGAAAATCTTGGTACCTGGTGGGATTCCATTGGCTCCTCCCCTTGACATCTTCGCTCGATTTGGGAGTAGGCATCCGTTCCTATAATTTCTATGTGTTGAGTTCCTTCCCTTTACTGCTGGAAACCTATACCGCATTCATTTCCCTTGCTGCTGATTGGTCTCTTCTTATTTTTTTGATTCCCTCCGGAGTTAGGAATTTCAACAGTTGGTGATATGTTGATGACACAACTTTCATCTCATGTAACCATGGTTCACCGAGAATTATGTTGTAGCCCATGTCGCCATCTACCACTTCAAATTAGGTGGTTTTCGTGACTCCTTCGGCATTCATGGGCAGCAAGATCTCCCTCGCGTTTTCACTCTCGCTAAATTGAACCCCACAAGGAGCTTTGTTACCAAAATGATGCTCCCGGTAAGTTTGGCTTGTTCCAGCACCCTCCATGGAATGATGTTGGCTGAATTTCCTGGGTCAACCAAAACATGTTTAATCTTGAAATTTAGATTGTTAAGGGAAATTACCAGGGCATCCTTGTGCGGCAGAAGAAGTCTATCGACATCTTCTTTCATGAAGGTGATATCTTCTTCGGAGACTTCCTAGAGTCTCTTGCTATGAGTCACTGATACCTTTGTCTTCTTGGCTACCGAGAATGTTACACTGTTAATCTCGTTCCCCCCTGAAAATCATGTTGATAGTTAGTTGAGGAGGATCTTCCCATATTTTTGAGTGTTCCGCTTGTCTTGGCTGCGTCTATAATTGTTCTTGGCTCGATCTCTTAAGAATTCCTTGAGATGTCTATTTTTTAATAGCGTCGCCACCTCCTCACACAAATGTCGGCAGTCCTCAGTTCGGTGTCCAAGAGTTCCATGATATATGCACCATAAATTAGGATCCCTCCGGCTGGGATCAGATCTCATCGGCCTCGGGAACCGTGCTTCATTGATGTTTCTCATTGCCGATACCAGCTCCAATAGGCTAACATTGAAATTATACTCTGACAGCCTGGAATAAGAGGAATCTCGGGAACTCGTTACCTCTTTGTCTTGCAACAGCCTGTTGTTTCATCCGCGGTCAATTCTTCTATCGGGGGTGAACTATCCACTTATTGGAACCCTTTGCTTCCGCGTCATTCGGCCCTTTCGTAGGGAAAGAATCGACCCTTAGAAGATCGTTGATATACATCAAAATCATCTTTTGATTTATCCCTATTATTTTCCCGATCCCGACCCTTGGTTTATGTCGGGAACCCGAGCTGATCATCTTCTATCCTTATCTTTGATTCATAATGGTTATGGACATCCGCCCATGTGGTTTCTTGGAACTCGTGCAGGCTTTCCTTAAGCTATTATGAGGCATCAGATCTCCTAGAGTTTAAACCTTAGTAATTGCCTCAACTGACCATTCATCCGGCACGAACGGTTACAATATCATTTCTTTATGGAACTTGATCACAAACTCACAAAGCAATTCAGACTCTCCTTGCGAAATTCCGTATATGTCCGCCTTTCGGGCCTGGACCTTCCTGGCCCTGGCATAGACCTTGATGAAAGAATCAACAAGAATCTCAAAGGAATCTATTGAGTGTTCGGGTATGAGTGTATACCATGTCAAGGCCCCCTTAGTGAGGGTTTCCTTGAATTTCTTCAGTAGGACCAACTCAATCTCATGTTAGGCCAAGTTGTTTCCTTTCACTTCCGTTGTTGTTGTGATGTGCTCTTGAGGGTTTGAAGTCCCATCATACTTTGGTATGCCCGGCATTTTGAACCATTTTAGAATCAATTTTGGTGCTGCGCTCAGTTTGAACGGCAATTGGATGTACATATTCGGGTTCGGACCCTTCAACACTGGTGGTACGCCTGTAATTTGGTCCATTCGAGCATGGAACTCTTTCACGTTCTCATCCATACGCTCGTTTATTTCCCTCATGAATCTCAAGAGTTCGATTTGGAAGGGATCATTATCGTTGTCGCTACCAGATCCGTTGCTGATCCCCCAGCTTCGTCGAAGCCAACCTTACCCCTTGGGGTATTGTTATCAACTCTTTGAGCTGTTTGATTTGCGGGAGCACCGGGAGGAAAAACGCCTCTTCCATTCGTATTGTTGGAAGCGGCTGACAATGCATGCTTTAATTCCGTCATGGACTGATCTTGCCTTGAGAGATGGCCATGATGGACTTTTGCTGCTCTCTCAAGATCCTTACTGTTTTCGCAACGTGCTCGTCCTCAGCATCATCAAGAGTTGTCTCCCGCACATGTCGGCGATATCTCCCGCCATGAACCGGAGTTGATATGTCCCCTTCATTGCGGGTGTCACTAATCGAATCCTCACGTTGAGGCATATTTTCTTGTGCCTCAATGTTGTGTGTGATGTTGACATCGTTAGCTTCCATTTTTTTTTTTTTCTATGAAATAAAGAATCAAACAAGTTAGTAATAGATGTAAGGATAAACTCAATTACGCAGCTGTCTAAGCCCCATGGTGGGCGCCAAACTATTTACCCGTAAAATGATACAGTTGAATTTGTTGCGTGGTTCATAAACAAGCGAATTGATTTGATCCCAAAATGATAAATAAATTAAATAAGAATATAAGACTTAGTGGTGGAATCGAAAGAAATAACAAGCCTAGTTCCGGGAACAAGGCTTCCGAAGACAACAATAAGAACAATATTAGACAGAAAATAAAGTTATATTATTTAGCTTGATAATAAAATATAGCATAAGTTTTGTCAGAGATTTTGTATCTTTTAATGGTTGTCAAAGCCATTAATAGTTATCCCTAATGAACAAGATCCTAGGATCAAGCCCGTCTTAAATGACAATAGAGGAGGTTATTGATGGGTATGGAACGGCAGACCATGTATGCCAAAATTCTCCGCAACGATTGTTTATTTTAATAGCGAGTAATATTCTTCATTAAATGTCATCTGATGACAAACATTCGTTTGCTTCCATTGACCGTGTTCCCTTTGGAATCTATCCAGTACCAACCATAGTTGTAGTCTTAGGTTTTGGTTTTCACTCAATTTATCTTTCGTCTACCTCTGGTTCCACGTGTCACGCCATCATTCGAACATTTAATATAAACCAAATTTACCCTATACACTTAGCCAACCTCCACCCTTAGTTATCACGTAGTACATCTCCTTCACTTTTTCTTTTGATTGAGTCTTCCTCCATTAAAATTCAATAGCAAAACCACCTAAATCTAGAAACCACCATTAAACCACTCAAAAAATAATAGCTAACTCTATAAAACCAGCCCAAAACCTCTAATAATCATAGCTTCTATTTTTGAGTCGAGGTTTCTGTTCCAAGCTCCGGGTAAAACCATTGAGATCTAGGTTGTTTGTTGGGGTTTTCGTCCATGGAGTTGATATCTCATATGAGAGGGGTTTGGTGATGAAGACTAGAGTTGTTTCTAGTTGAAGTTTCACATTAAAAGGAGGAGGAGGAGGAGGAGTAATAATAATAATAATAATAATAATAATAATAAGAAGAAGAAGAAGAAGAAGAAGAAGAAGAAGAAGAAGAAGAAGAAGAAGAAGACACATACAAAAAACATAAAAACCACATACAAAATACACACACAGACATTTTGTGTGAAATTTATATGCAAATTATATAAAAGTTATATGATATGGTATGAAGCATGATAGACAAATTATTTCTGACCCACACGTTTGAAGATATACAAAATTATATTAATATTGCATAATATTTGTATGAAAATCATATTTTAAGTCGTATGCTAATTGTATTAAATATTTATGAATATTACATAAAAATTATAAATTACTTGTATACTGTATAATTAGTTATATAATTATGTATTTAAGTTTTATTTATGAATATTAAATTTGTATTATTAATCTTTTATGAAAGTAAGATAAGTTTTTCGTCTAAAACCCCCTCTTCTTCCTGCCGTGATTGTCCCTTTTATAGGGATTACTTTGTGTCTTTGAAATTCAACGACAATGGTGATTTTCAAACGGGCAAATTCAACAGCAGATTCACTGCTGGTGGTGTGCATAGAAGTAGCTATTGTTTCATAAAAATTGTGAAGCATTTTCTGTTTGACTATAAAGGCAATCACAGAGATAAAAATGGAAAGAATCCCTAAAATAAATGGCAATTGATGCTTATGGAAAAAGAAGAACTATTAACGGGTAGGAATTAAGGCAGTATTCAATAGTTAGGAGTCTTTTAAGAGGAAACTATAACAATACTTGTAATAATTGTATCTGATGTGACCACCTCAGTTTTACCAGGAGAAGCGTAATAACGGGACTGACCTCCTCCTCTAGGACAACCTCTACCTGCCTGTCCCCCGCCTCTAGCTGGTTGTGTATGTGGTGTAACATTTGGCGTGGGAATCATAGCCTGGGTACCCCGCTGAGGTACACTCATGTGAAGCCTAGGACATTCTCTCATTATGTGCCTCAAATCACCATACTTATAACAAGCTCTTTACAAACGTGACTGCTAGGACTGAGTTTTCCCTTGACGACTGGAATAACTACTGTAAGAACTCCGTACGGGAGGTGCACTAAGGAATTAATCCCCAGTACGAGTGCTCTGAAATCCATGGCTAGTTGGAGCACCACGTGAAGCCCGAAGTGCTGACTAAACAGGTCGATTGACATAGCCTCTACCATGACAACCCTTTCCCCAGAGTAGGCACCACAAAATCCTCCAAAACCACGTGGCTTCTTGGCCTCCATGTCTTCTCTCTCCTACCTACGGATATGCTCCATCCTCCTATCAATCTTCACAGCTTGATAAAATCTAGTCTCAGTCTCCATCTTCCATGCCATCCCAAACCTAAGGCGGTAGGTAAGTCCCTCAACAAATCTATGGACCTTCTCCCTCTCAATAGAAATTAGAAGAGTTGCATAGCATGACAACTCTATAAACCTCATAGCATATTGAGTCATAATAGTACCCTCCCTGGTGCAAGTGCTCAAACTCACTATGCAACTCGTCCCTGCAAGTCTGTGGAATAAACTCCTCCAAGAAAAGAATTGGGATTGAGACCGTGTGAGTGGTGGTGCTCGAGCTAGACTACACGACTCATAAGTCTGCCACCATCTGTATGCCGGCCCCGACAACTAGAAGGTAGTAAAGTCAATCCCATTCGACTCTACTAAACATAAAGTGCGTAGAATACGATGACAATGATCCAAAAAGCTTTGTGCATCCTCAGTAGGAGGCCTACTGAAATGGGGAGGACGAAGTCTCTAAAACCTCTCCATCCTCTTTTGCATAACAGACAAGGCTGACTCTATTTTGGGATGAATTGTAACAACTGGCTATACCGATCGAACACCCAGGGTCTGATAAACATGAGCCAGTTGCTCTGCTGTATGTGCTATAGGAGTCTAGGCTCCTCCCCCAGCCTGCCAGAATAAATCCTGCTCGAGTCAATCTCTCAAACATACTCATATTGTGAGCCAAAGTTTCCTAAAGTCCACGTGTAGCAATAGGTCCTTCAGGTGCCTGACCTGGTCCCATCTTCTCAACATGATTTCCCATGTTCCTCAGCTGGATCTACTGGTGGCTCCACAGCGGCTGCTCTAGCAGGAACTCTAGTTGCGGCGCGTGCCCTACCTCGGCGTAATTACGATAGTACTTAGGGCATTATTCAGCAGTTAGAAGTCTTTTGAGAGTAAATACATATAAATTATAAACAATAATAATAATAATTAATTTTAATAATTAGTAAACTTTAGATTGTAATATAGCGTATATAAGAAAAAATCCATTCTAAGTTCAACCTGAAAGACTGATGGGCTCATATCTGAGGCCCAATAAGGGTTTATCTAGACACAACTTCATCCTATTCATCAATTTTCACAAATAGCTTCTAGTGCAAACATGTAGGAAATTTTACCTTCTATAGAAAAGGTATACACCCTATTTATTATAAACTAAAATTATTTTAAAATATTATTTTTCATAGCTACCTTTTATATTTTATAAAAAGATAGGTATTTATGGTATATACTACCATTGAGGCATGAAATACATTATTTATATTTTTCCTCTCTCTTTCTTTTAATTAACACATGATCCTCTCTCATAATTTTTCTTCTTTCTCTCTCTCTTCGAGCAAAATAGGCATAATCCTCTATGGTTACTGCAATTGAATCTCTCAGCTTCGTCGACCCTCTCAAGTTTCTTATTCCGTTGAAGGCTTATGAATCATTTTTTCCAAAAAGATCGAGCTTACCTCACCTCAGTTCAATTTGCTCATGAGCCTGAATCATTTGCTGAAGTCTCCAGATCTGCAAGCTTTCTTCCTTTGAAAATCTCTCCCTATGTGGGGTTTCTTATCTTGCTTGGTGACATACCCAATCAAGTTTGCAAATCTGTTGTGAAAGGTTACGTTACACTGTCTTCCTTTGAACTGATTAGAGGCTTGCCTTATTCTTCTGGTTGCATTGTTTTTTTGAAGCATTGGAGTTCCTTATTGCAATGTGTACAGTCAACACAAGGAGTCTTGGCCGGAAATGCTATCTCCGACGAACTTTCTTCTCTTTTTGCTATTTAGTTACATACAATAATACAAATACATTATATTCTGTACAAAGTCACTCAAACATATTGTATTTTTGTATAAAGACTTTTTGTTTTGCTTGTATTTACGTATTTTGAAGGTCTGTATTTTTTTAAATGCAGCTGAATACACCTATATTCATGCATACTGTACATACAATATGCATGAATACATGACATAAACATTGAAATAACTGAATACAAATATTAAACTAGAACAAAATATAAACAATGAATATATTTAATTTAAAAATAAAGTGAAATACAGTAAAATACACTGAATACAAATATAAATACAGTGAAGACAACCAATAAAATATACTGAATACAACAGTAATAACATGTATTAGAAACAACTAAAATATAGTTAATACAAATGCATTTGAATACACTAAATATAAAATAGCAAATACAGTAAATACAAACATTGATCTAATGAATGCAACATTAAAAAAAATATTGAAACACACTAAATACAAAAGTTAAATACAATAGTTATATACAACTGAAAAATCATTCTAATTAATTGCATTGATAATGAGGCATGTTAGAATTGATTTTGTTGAGTTATTTTAGGAGTGTATCACATTAAATGATATTATTTTCGTTATTAGACAACTGGACGGACCTATTTTTAAGGTGATTGCCGTTACTGTATTCATGAATACATGGCACGATATACATGTGAATACATGCGTGTATAGCCGGGATGCCCTGATTTTAGGTGAATTTTGCTGCTATATTCATGAATATAGCAACGCGAATACAGTGATTATATTACCGTAACAACTAAATAGTAATTATACAAAATAATTATATTTTTGATAACTATAAGAAATTAATAGCCACTAAACAAGAGTGGAAGTACTATATTTGTTCTTCTGATTTTCGTACCTAAGTTGGAAAGTTACACAAAAAATGAGATGTTTTGTTCTTAGGGCCAGAATTCATTTTGTAATTTTTTATATATTCGAATCCAAAACTACCCAATTACGGCAAATTTTTAATGAATAAACAAATATAACTCATAAGTGTAGTTGGAGTGTAGTGAATTATCATACCCATTGATATATACCTAAAGTGTCTCTATATACTCGACATACTAAATTATTAGTGCAATCTACCTTATATTTATTCTTTCGTTTCGATTATCTTGTCATCTTATTCTGTTGTTATTATTATTTATTGTTATTGCTTTTTTTTGCATTTTTTTTTGAGTTTAGGGTCTATCAGAAACAACCTCTTTACCTTTACAAGGTAAAGATATAGTCTGCATGCACACTACCCTCTCTAGACCTCAACCTCAACCTCATGGAATTATACTGAATTTTTGTAGTAGTTGTTGTGGTTAATCTATCTTGTTGTTATATATCTTTTATAATTTCAAATGCTCATTTTCTTCCGCTTCAACTAATATACATTGTACAAGGCACCTTATAAAATCATTCGTGAGCTATATTATAGCTTTCTTTAAAGAAAATGGACGATAGTTTTTAGAGACGCTCACGCAGCTGCAAAAGCTTGATGCTTGGTTGAGCTGGTGTCGTTGATATAACAAAAAAATTGTATGGCACTGTTCCCTATGGAATTTTTCTTTGCTGAATATCCCTGTAATTAATATTACTGATTTTGTTGTTGTTGTTACTATAGTTGTCTTTCTCCCCTTTTTCTTATCATACTTCTTCCCTCTATTTTTTCTTTCTTCTTCATCTTTCTTCTCGTCTTCTTCCTTTATCTTTTTTTACCTTTTCTTGAGCCGAAGGTCTTAGATGAGCAGGGGAAGAGGGACTGGGCCAGATGAAATTCCGGTAGAATTTTGGAAGAGTGCGGGGCGTGCGGGCTTGGAGTTGCTTACTGGGTTGTTTAATGTTATCTTTAAGACGAAGAAGATGCCCGAAGAATGGAGGTGGAGTACGGTGATTCCTTTGTACAAGAACAAGGGTGGTATCCAAAACTGCAATAACTATAGGAGTATCAAGCTGCTGAGCCATACTATGAAGATTTGGGAGAGGGTGGTGAAAGTCAGTGTGAGGAAGAATATGTCTATTTTCGAGAATGAGTTTGGATTTATGTCGGGGCGATCGACTACGGAAGCTATTCATATGGTGAGGAGATTTGTAGAGCAGCATAGGAAGAGAAAGAAGGACCTACACGTGGTGTTTATAGACCCAGAAAATGCGACAAAGTTCCGAGGAAGGTTTTGTGGAGATGTTTGGAGGTTAGTGGCGTTCCGGTAGCTTACACTAGGGTAATCAAGGACATGTATGATGTTGCTAAGACTTGTGTGAGGAAAATGAGAGGTGACTCAGATCACTTCCCAGTAGTGATGGGGTTGCACCATGGATCGACTCTCAGCCCGTTCTTATTTTCTCTAACGATGGATGTGCTGACGCGATACATTCAAGGGAAGGTGCCATGGTGCATGTTATTTGCCGATGACGTAGTGCTGATTGATGAGACGAGGAGTGGGGTCAATGCGAGGCTGGAGGTCTGGAGGCAGATACTAGAGTCTAAGGGTTTCAAGTTGAGAAGGACCAAAATGAAATATTTGGAGTGTAAGTTCAGTGACGAGACTCATGAAGCGAACGTGGATGTGTAGCTTGATACCTAAGTCATCCCGAGAAGGGGTAGTTTCAAGTATCTCAGATCTATAATCTAGGGTAATGGGGAGATTGATGATGAGGTCTCCCACCGTATCGGTGCGGGGTGGATAAAATGGAGGCTCGCATCTGGTGTTTTGTGTGATAAGAAGGTGCCACCAAGATTTAAGGGTAAGTTTTACAGAGTGGTGGTTAGACCTACTATGTTGTATGGGGTTGAGTATTGGCTAGTCAAGAACTCCCATGTTCAGAGGATGAAAGTAGTAGAAATGAGGATGCTGAGATGGATGTGTGGGCATACTAAGAGAGATAAGATTAGGAACGAAGTTATTCGGGACAAAGTGGGAGTGGCCCCCGTGGGGGATAAGATGAGGGAGTTGAGGCTGAGATGGTTCGGGCACGAGCAGAAAAGGAGTATGGATGCTCCTGTTAGGAGGTGTGAGAGGCTGGCCGTGGTGGGTCTAAGAAGGGATAGAGGAAGGCCGAAGAAGTATTGGGGAGAGGTGATTAGGCAAGATATGGCTCTACTTCAGCTCACTGAGGACATGATCTAGGATAGAAGAGTATGAAGGTCGAAGATTAAGATAGTTGGCTAGTAGGTAGTCGAGAGTTCCTCGTTCTTTTTAGTAGTATTAGTAGCTCCTTTTTTTTTTTTTTTTTTTTATCGTAT
>ML435641.1:184346-218296 GCA_005239525.1 Nicotiana knightiana
TTTTTTTTTTTTTTTTGTATATCGTATGTTCCAGTCTGCTATTGTTTGATGCTATTTTATGTTACTCGTTTCATTGTTGTTATTATTGTTGTTGTTGTTGTTGTTGTTACTATAGTTGTCTTTCCCCCCTTTTACTTATCGTCTTTCTTCCCTCTATTTTTTCTTTCTTCTTCATCTTTCTTTTCTGTCTTCTTCCTTTCTCTCTTTTCACCTTTTTTTGAGCCGATGGTCTATTGGAAATAACTTCTCTACCTCGCCAGGTAGGGTTAAGATTTGCGTATACACTACCCTTCCCAAACCCTACTTGTGAATTTTACTGGGTATGTTGTTATTGTTATTGTTGTTGTTAAATGGCTCCTATAATTATGAGTTGGGTCAGAAAGAGGGCAATAGATGCTTGAGAGAATATAGAGAGTGTATGAACGAGCCAAAATCTGTTAGGGCACGGTTCTTTGTAGCTTTTCTACACCTTTTTCATTTTCTTTTCTTCTTTTTAGTATGATTTAAATCTTTTTTTATATAACATAAAAAGAAAAAAGAATAAAGAAAAATAAAAGCCTAACCTATGGGCCAACCTTCAATTTCTTCTTCTCCATCTCTTCTTTTTCATCAAGAACACTACAATTCTTCAATTTTGGAAGGCTAAAGTTCATGTTTGAGTTAAAAATTCGAAGTTAATTATTAATTACTATTAAAATTATTTGAGTATTGATTATTTATACCTACACTTTTAGTTTAAATATTGATATAGTAGTTTGCCTTAAAAATATCAAAACTCCATTGTTGGTCCTTAGAAGTGTTGAAGAAGACAATTGGTTCTTTTTAATTTGGTATTATTTGACTAAATTGGTGATTAAAGATTGTTTGCTTTTCATTTGGAGGATTTGATTCAAATTCGAGATCACTTGGAGCAGATTTGAAGTGGTTTGATAGAAGTTGAAATTGCAAATTTGAAGTATATATTCTTGAACAATATATCAAAATTATGCCAATCTTGTAGGCTTTGACGAACAATTTAACAGATAGATCGAATGTGAATAACAAAAAGTCATGTTAATCTGGTAGAGTTTGGTGAATAATTAAATAAGCAAAAAATTATACAAATCGGGTAGACTTTGAAGAATAATTTAACAGATAGGTTAATTGTAGATATCACAAAGTTACACAATCTGATAGAGTTTAATAAACAATTGAACAAACAAAACTCATACAGAATTTATAAATAATTAACAATATAGATAGAATAAATATATTATAAACTCTCCCAATCCGATAAATAAATTCTTAAAGAGCTACGTGGGTTCGAAGGTTATTTTTAAAATATATTAAAAATAAAAATATTTAAAGATCAGTCCCTTATGGGCCATTCCTGTAAATCACCTTTGATATAGTCCAGTTAAACATATGGGATGGAATGATAAACCTGAGTGATTGACAAGAATGACTCCACAAGGGGCTGTATTGTCCCTGTTTTTTTTTTTTCAATGTATCTAGAAAATAACCTCCGGTCTCACACACTCTTATTGTTTGCTATGATTTTATTCTATATTACTCTACCTATATTGTTAATTATTCACAAATTCAACCCAGTTGACATGATTTTGTGAGTGTTTAGTTGTTCACTAAACTCTATCATATTGACATATTGTGTTATTTGTATTCGTTTTATTTATTAAATTATTCATAAATTCTACCTGGTTGGTATGATTTAATGCTTGTTCAATTCTCCACCAAACTCTACCTTATTGGTATGACCTTGTGTTATCTGCAATCAACTTTTCTGTTAAATTATTTATCAAAGTCAAATCAATTGCACATTGTTCAACAAAATGTTCTTTGAAATTCCAATTTCGATTATATCACCCCAAATCTGCTCCAAATAATCTCAAATCTAAAATAAAACCTTCAAAATACCAACACAAATGATTTACAATCACAAACTTAGTCAAATAACAACATATTAAGAAGACCCACTTTATCTTCTTCTACACTTTTAAGGACCAACAATTAAGTTTTAATTTTTGTTAAAGCAAATCACTAAATTAGTGTTTGAACTAAAATTTTAAGCATACATTATTAACATTGAAATAATTTTTTAAAAATAATCAATCATTAACTTTCAATTTCAACTTCGAAACACGAATTTCAAACTTCCAATATTGAAGAACTATGGTGTTCCTGGTGAAAAAGAAGCCAATTTTTGCAGTAAAATTAAAAAATAAGGACAATATTTAAAGACCTGATCCAACAAAATGAAAAAATTATCACAAGCCCGTAAATGTGTTGGAAATAAATTTTGTATAATTTGTATGGGCTAGCGCCTTTTCGGTCCCATTTTGGAAAAATAGACCATATTTAAAGTTCATTGAAAAGTAGCCATTTTTGATGCGAAAATACCATGATAATATCATGGATTTCGAACTTAAACAACTGAAATAAATTCATGACACTATCATGAATCCCAAGTGAATATTTTCCAATTATAAAGACATTCCTATTTATTACATACCTTAGTCATATAAAAACGATTGCCCGTCTTGCGTTTCAAAACTAATCTCTTCACTCTATATGGAACTTTAAAATAGTTTTTCTTGGATATCATTGTTTACCCGGAAAATGATGCAATTGAATTTATACGTGGTTTATAGAAAAGTGAATTAATTTGATCCTAAAGTAATAGATGAATTAGACAAAAATATAATACTTAGCTTTGAGATGGAGATAAAATAGCAAAAATTGTAATTCCGGGAGCAGGGCTTCCAGGGACAATAGCAACAATATCAGCAAACAAGAAGATAAAATTATATTTAGCTTTGAATAGAGTGTAGCATATTTTTGTCAGAAAATTCGTGTCCTGTATATGATAATAGAGCTCACTATTTATAGTTTCACCTAGGAAAGAAGGTCCTACGATCAAGCCCCTCTTTAATGAAAATTATGAGGTCCATTGGAAAATCTATAACAGTGGGCAGTGAATAACATATTCCTTGTAACGGGTTGTACTCAATGTTATAGAATATTTCTCATTAAATACTACCGGGTGGCAGACATTTATTTTATCTTTATGAATATCATTCTCTTTGGCAGAAGACAGGATCGTTGCAACGGATTCAACTACCTTCTGTCTTCGGCTCCATGTGTCACTTTCTCATGCGATCATTTAGTATAAACATATTTTACCCTATGCAGATAGTCCACCTGCTTTCTGGTGGCATAACTTTGTGTCACCGGGAAGTTGGTAGAAGCACCTTTTTGGTGAGAAATTTTCTAACTCCCTCTGAAAAGTTTTTGACGGTTGATTCGACGCACGTCTCTCTGCATTTAATATCCCGAACACGCGTCATCCCACGATTTAGCATCGTTTTTTCCGATTATCGAGGTAATTATGGCCACGATTTTAGCCGCCTATACCTTTACTTATACGCATCAAACTCCTTAATTTACAATTCACAATTCTATAAACTTCCCCAAACATTCTTTACTCAACTCATAATTTGACTTTAACCTTTCTTTAACTTTCTTCTTTGAAAGAAAAACCTTCCTTCGGATAAAAAATGGCCTCTTCTTCCAGAAACCCTAGTTCTTCAAAGAACAAAGGTAAAGTTGATGACGCTGCTCCTCCTACTGTTACGACCCGACTGATCGTTTTGAGCTCTAGCGTGCCGTTCGACAGTTTGAGGACTTGAGTAGCTCCAATTCATGCATTGTGACTTGTGCGTGTGGTCGGAATTTGGATTTTTGGAAGTTCGGAGTTTAATCGAAAGAAAAATTCTAATTTCGGAAGCTTTAAGTTGGAAGATTGACCAAGGTTTGACTTTTAAGCAAACGACCTCGGTATCGGGATTTGAATGTTCCAATAGGTTCGTACGATGATGTCAAGGTAAGTAATTCCGACATATTATGAGTTAAATACATTGTTTATATTTGGATTTGAACATGGAAATTCGTAAAAATTTGGAATTTTGGTAGAAAACCTAAAAACTGGAGTTTTTGAATTTTGACCACGAAATTAGACATGAAATTTGGAATGAAGTATATACTTGAGTTCGTGGTATTATGGGTAAAGTTTTTCTTCGAAAATTTTCGGAATCCGGACACGTGGGCCTGAGTTTTGACTTTATTGACTTTTAGACCGGAGTTGAAAATTTATTATAAATTGATTAATTATAAGCACTGGAGTATATTTTGATTGAATTACACATTGTTTGATTAGTTTCGGATCGTTTGTCTTGAATTAAAGAGTTAGAGAGGCGTTGGAGCCGGTTATGAAACTTTGGAACAAGGTAAGTCTCATGTCTAACCTTGTGAGGGGGAAACTACCCCCTAGGTGATGTAATTGCGGTGTGATACTAGTCGTGCGTGCTATATACGCAGGAGGAGACGAGAGTCTGAACGTAGCTAAAGCATGTTTATGTCCGGGTAGACTTAGGACCTTATCAAGTAATATTTGAATTATTTGAACACATTCTGATGGCTTAATTATTTGAACTTATATTTTAAATTGATTTAGAAGTAAATATATGTATACTAGGCCGAGCCTTATCACGTTGAATTATTGGTTAGTCATTTGTGAAACGATAAAGATTATATTCACTTGTGCTCATGTACTGTATTGTAAGCACGTGTCTCATAATTCAGTAACTTCCTTCCTTTCTTGTGGAGCGCGCTGAATGCCTCGACAGTAATAGATGCATCTATGGTTCGTGCCGCTCGACCCTCGGCAGTGTACATATTATTTTGGATCGGGCCAAACGACCTCAGCATAATCGTGCGTTATATCGCCGGCAATCCGAACATTCACGAGATTATCTTTCTACTGCTGCCTGGAATTTTTAAATGGTACTTCTTATCCGTTTGATACTAGCTTCGAGTCCGTCAGCCCAACATCTATATTTTTTATGGCTTCGAGGCTATGCATATATTATTATGATGTTCATGCGTCGTAATCGCACAATGTTGGTGTGATAGTAGGGCGCTTTTTTATGGATAGCGGCAGTGAGTGACTCGAAAGGAGGATTTCTCAGTTGATGGTTTAGAGGTTCATTTAATTCCAATAGAGGAAAGACAATCAGTCTATGGGTGTTCAGGCTTGGGTTGGTGGAGTAACGAGACTTGATATTTTCGAGCATGGTGGAATCAAGGTGTTGTGAAATGGTGCCTGAGAAGCAGTTGTCAGAGATGGAGGTGTATAGCGGTCTCAGAATTGAATCGGTATTTTTAATGCTGACGGCTCGCGAAAGATTATCTTCAAGGAGGCATAGTGTTTGTAGCAATTTATCAATTCAGGTGCTACAAAGATTGATTTGTATTTGAGGTAGTATAATGGTCATGAAAGGATGAGGAAGGACATGGTGGGAAGTGTCTCGCGGTAATTGAATCACTAGTAGGCCGAGTACGAAAAGCAAGGGTTGAGAAGTTGCTTAAAGGAGATGGTTTAACCAAAGTAAGAGTGACAGAGTAGCATATGGATTCTGCGGTAGGATAGCCACATGCCTTGATAAAGTTTAGAACGATTCGGGAATCATGGTGGGCAACGACTAACTCTGTAAATACTATTGGGACTGTTGATACCCATTTTCCCCACAATATTTTAAAATTGCATATATATCTTAAAAAAAATATGCTTTAGTAGAAATTGGTATTTTTCTATAATTTTCCCATATTTTTATTAATTTATTTTTAATTTGTACAGTATTTTATTTCTAATAATTAATTACAAAATTGCATCACAAGCAATTTCAAAAGCATTTCTTGATTTAATTCATTATTTAGGGTCCTACTAAGACCAAATTATTTCACAATTAGCCAAATTGGTACTCTTTGGCTATGATTGCAATAACTTTACAATTATAGCCCAATCATATGTTTTATACTATTTTTATCCAGTAATTAGTCATTTTGTATTTTTTAAACGCTAATAAGTCATTTTAATTTATTTTCTAAGCATCAATTCCATCTTATACAATTATTAGCTATTTTTGTAATTTGTTTTATCTAATTTAATTAGGTATTTAACAACTAACCCCTTTTATTTCAATTATAGCCTAAAATTAGCCTAATCCCTAGCCCAATTAAATAACCCAACAGACCCCCAGCCCAAACCAATTCCTACCTGGCCCGACCCCGGATCAATCTGAGTCGTTGATCAAATTAGATTGACGGCCCAAATTTTATTTACCATAATTAAACCCTAACTACCCCCCTCCGACCCCTCATTCTCTCACGACCCTTCATCTCTCTCTCTCTCTAGTCTCTTCTGGAGACTTCCGTCTCTTCAATTCCGATGAACTCCTTCATCTTCTCCGGCCACCCTTTGCCGGAGACCTTGAAGCCTTCGTCCTCTTGCCTCTCATGGCTCTCCTATGCCGGTGATGTCCTCCCTAAGGCCCTCAAAGGGCGAGAACCCGTCTGCTTACACCCATGATGTTCCTGCCTACTTCAAGCCTCCAGAGCTTGATTCCGAGTAGGGTTTATGACCCTGAGGCTCGAGCCAGTGCTGTTCGAGGTTTTCTCATCTTCTCTGAGGTTTTCTGTAAAACCGTAACTCTTAAAACTTTCCGATTCTTTTAGATCTATAATAGATTTGTGTATGTTTTGAGCTATTTCGTTGTTTTTATCAAAGATTCTCCGATTTCCTCTAAAAAAAGCTTTCCGTTTTCAAACTAGGGTTTCATGACCCCTCTTAAACGATTTTCCATGACTTTTTAGTATTATCCTAAGGTTTCTACTATTTTTTAACGATTCATTCAAGTTTCTCTATCTTATATGAGTTGTTGTGTTGAAATCCCTAATTTCTAGTCCTAAACCCTAAGTTCCTGATTTGTCTTTGATAATATGTTTGCATATGTGGTTGCGTTTCATGAGCTTTATGATTCACTTATATTTTACCCTATGTTATTCAACTATGTCTTTGATTTTTTTTGCTTTCCTGTTTATCTCACCGGTCACTCCGCGATTCATATTAATCCCTAGTTTCGTATGATTTCACTGCTAGGGTTTCTTACTTCTTGCCTGTTATCTATTCAATTCATGTTAATCTCCTTTAATTGATGTTATTCCTTTTCGAATCCATGATTCTCTGTAATTTTACTTTAGGGTTCCTGGTTTATTATTTGAATCCATGTTTCCTTGCGATTTTAAAACCTTACTGATTTCTTATGGGATACTCTTACTAATTTCTGACCTTTAGCTTATTTCTTACCTTGTTACCTGGTTAATTTACTGTTAATTGATCCCTATTTCCTTAATTAGAATCTGATGAACCTAGTCTCAATTGCATACTTGTACTGGGCTGAAATTGTTTCTTTATATGTTATATGCATGGGAACTTTCCTTATTTTGTTATTTGCCTACTAGCCGTTTGAATTTAACCCCTTCAATTAAGGGATACCTATGCTGATTTTACACTGTTTGAATATTCCTTTAAGCTATATATGTTGTCTTTCCTTATTTGTTACTCACCGTTTGAATAACTCCCTTAATCATGGTAGTACTTGAGCTGATTTCACTCTGATTGATACTAAGTTCCATAATTGCTGATTGATTCTGATTTTTACCTTACTTTTCACCCAGCTTTCAAAACTATATATATGCATACTTTTTCTCTCATCAAAGAAAAAAAAATGAACTGATCTGTTCAAAATCTCTCTCTCACAATTAAAAAGACTATCTGCTCTCTCTTATGTGCTAACTACTACTATTCTAAGTTAGCTGGCTACAAGCCAAGGCTAACTATTGTGCATATCCTAGTTTCCTGTTTGTGTTACTGTTTTCTTCACGTCACTGGTACGTTCTAATTTAGATTTCAGTCCTCAAACCAACATGTTTCTACTGCTGTTGTAATTCAGTATGCTTCCAATTTGCTTTACTTATTCTTCAGCATGTATCTAGGATCTTGAACTCCCCTCTGCATGTTAAGTTAGGCTTTATTTGTTTATGACCAGCATGTTTCTGTATACTTAGCACCTACTTCTTACATGCCTATGACTGGTACATTAGTTTAACCATGGTCTTAGTTGTTTTAGGGGTTAATCTAACCTAGTACTTTATTGTACCCCTAATCCTCTAGACCCTTAGGAGTTTCTGATTGTATGCCTATGTGTGTGTCTGCCTGCTACATGTCTGCCCTCACATGCTCTGTATTTGTCCCTCAAATCCCATTACCCCTGTTTGTGATTGTTGGACTATCCTTGGTCCTTTGTGTGATGTTAAGCTTCTATTTCCTTCTTCAAAACTGTTTTCTTACTTACCCTTTCTCAAAACTGTTTTCTTACTTAAATCCTTTTAAATAAAAAAGAACACTCTCACATATACTCTTAGAAGTCTAGGTCCTGTCCCTTCTGCGTGAGCATTGCCTTGGGGCCCTTGAGCTCCCTCTGAAGTTTGACACATAGAGGCCGGTCATTCCATACTGCACTTACTCTATTTTAGCTATGTATGCGTGTGAGCACTGCCAGGGAGCCCTTGAGGTCCTTAGGGAACTTTGACTCACCCGGACTATGAAAGGCTATGAAACACCAAAGTCATTGAGGTTTGGAATATCTGGGCCTAATTGAAGTCTCCCTATAGAAGTAACTTCTTATTTTCCTTTGGTTGTGTAATTCATGATTCCTGGCCTGTAATAATATGTAAATACATATTTGGGAATGGATAGTGGAAAGAGAAGGGTAGTTATATAGATTATCCATGTTAAATGGTAGATACCATGCCTCTAGGTTTACATTTTCTTACGTGTGCATTAGAAATTCATGCTTAGGGTTGATTGTATGCGAGCACATCATGCATTAGATATCCTATTCCTTAGGTCCATGTTTACTGTTTCACCATCCTATTATGACATTATTATTTATCATATAGAAATCATGCTCTAGCATTAAATGTTAGTATAAGCCCGTTATTCATGTAAACCAGTTCTAATATCGCTGTAATGTTGTGGTACACCTAGGAATCATGCTTAGGATAATAATACGCAAATAAACAATTCATCCTCATACTTGCTGCATAGCGTGTTCAAATACTGTGACTTTATGCATTTAGAAATCCTGCCTAGGAATTCTGCATACCACCCATTCTGCATCCCTATGCGTGCATATTAGATATCATGTCTTAGGACCTCATTCAACACCTAGTTTAACTACTGATTGCATGAAAAAGGCCCTAAAAAATAATTTCACCATGTTTCCAAACAACTGGTAATAGCACTGTATTTTCGCAACACCTAAGTACATCATGTGTTAGGCAAACTAACTTGTAATAGTTTCTTTAATAATATGAATAATTACTGGGTGTTTTCATACGCCTAGGCAAGCCTTAGGTGTTAAATCTATTAAAACTGGAAACTTACTCCTTTATACCTGTTGCTTGACTATTAATGGTTATAATTAGTAAGAAATTGATAAAATTCATCCTCTGAAATCAGTAATAAAGCTGCCTCACTATTGCATTCTCACCTAGACATCATGTCTTAGGTTCTTAAGTTAATAAGGCCTTACTTGTGTTTGAGTCGTTCTAATCATGTGCACAATCTGTGGAGGAATACTTGGGCCTCATATCTGCTCTTGTTTGTTTTCCCTTATCTGAAGTCCTAATTGTTGTTGTTTGTCGCTTAGAATCTTGTCCTTTAAACCTATGGGTCAACCTAGTACTTCCTTTTAGGATAGTAGTCCTAGCCTCCTCCAGGACTGATAGGATGGGACGGGTAATAGCACACAATAAAGTCTGTAACCAACACACGTTTTAATTACCCTCGCGGGGTGGGAAGGTTAGAATATGGATATGATGACCGGTGTGCTAATACCACGTGTAGCCCTTCTTCGAGGAGTGATTACCGGGTATTGCATTGATATGATCCATATTATTATAAACCTAGGACACCTGTATATGCTAGTTCGTGATCATCTCTACTGTTTTCTAAACATCTGCATGCTTAAGATTTAAATCTCCTCTTATTTGAGCCTTTACTTGTTATTTGCTAGTTGTATAAATTCACGAAACCATTTGGCCGGGAACCACACTTATGGATCCTGAGGGATGCCTAACACCTTCCCCTTAGGATAATTTCAAGCCCTTACCCAAATCTCTTGTTAGCAACGTAGTTATAACCCCTTAGGTGCCCTAACGCACCGTTAAAATCGTTAGGTGGCGACTCTTCAAAATATGCAAACCCCTTTCCCAAAAGGAAAGAGTTGTCCCAACCAATGTCATAAACCCGATATTCCGTGAGGAAGAGGAAAAAAGGGGGCGCGACACCATGGCGACTCTGCTGCGGATATCCATGCTTTTACCATTTCAAATTGTTTTGTGAATTTATGCCTTTATTTTAAATACTTGCACCCTTTCCTATTCCCTTTACATGCAATTAATTGTTTACTTCGGGTATTTACTTTTCTTCAAAACTGTAACTGACATGTCTCTTTGTTTCCTTTTGTAAATGCTTTAAATCATTACTACCGTTTTTACCGCTTTCTTTAACGTGCAAATACGTGACAACTTATTTTAATACTTATTGCATAAATCATGCTCAACATTCATACTCCACTCATGCCAAAAAAATACTATAGCAACACTTGATGAGTGGTTGCGCCCTTCCTATATTATCTCCCACTAAATTCGGAAAGGCTTATTTGCGGTAAAACTAGTCGATCAGCGGTGCAGTCGACGGTTCCGTTCCTTTTCCCCTTGAGTTGTCCGCTCAAGGGTACCACTCTAAAACCCTATAGAACCTTACTCTATTGCACTATTGCATGCATCATGGTCAAACCTAGTCAAGCTAAAGTGACGAGCTTTTAAGATAGCCTTATCCAAAAGTCCACCGGGTTTCCCTAAACCTAAACGGACGCCCTCACATTCTGTGCATTTATTTGGAGAATTAAATGCTTCCTGCTAATTATTGACGATAAATAGTCGAGTCAGGTGGGGGTAAGGGCCTAACCCTATTTGCTTTACAGAAAAAATGAGGCACGAAGTCCCCAGATTCGGCATGGTCTCCAACATCCACCCAAAGTTGTTGAGTTGGTGGGAGGATCTGCACTCTAGCGACAAAGCTATCGTCAGGAAACACTTGGGTAATCTACCATATCTTCTGGAAATCCAGCCTAACAAAATAATAGTAGAGGCTGCTACCATGTTCTGGGATCGTGAAAGGTCCGTGTTCCGCTTTGGAAACATCGAAATGGCGCCTTTGATAGAAGAGATAGAAGGGCTGGCTAACCTAGTATGGAAAACTCCGGGGTTGTTGATGCCTGAGAACCGCACAGGAAAAAGTTTCCTCAAAATGATGGGTCTGAAAAAGGACGCGGAATTGGTATGTTTGGAGGATTCGTACATTCCTTTTGACTACTTGTACGAAAGGTATGGCTACAGCAAATCATATCGTACCTACCATGACGAGTTTTCTATCACCTCTCTGGGACACGTCCATCGCCGAGTGTTCGTGTTTATGGTTTGCTTTTTGGGTTTGATCGTGTTCCCGATGAAGAAGGAAAGGATGCATACCAGGCTAGCCATGGTAACTAATACCATAATGGAAGGGGTAAATGGGAAATATTTCAGCATTGTGCCCATGATCGTTGTAGACATATATCGGGCCTTAGAAAGGTGTCAACAAGGAGCAAAGAATTTCGAAGGTTGCAATTTATTACTTCAACTCTGACTCATGGAACATCTCCAAAAAGGCGAATATCGACAGGACATTCACCGCCGAATGTGGGATGACCACATCGCTTTCCATCACCCAAAGCGAATGAACTATATCCTTCACATGTTCGCTCAGCCTGAAAATGTTGAAGGATGGTTTGAGCTTTTTGATAACTTGACTGAAGAACAGGTTCAATGGATGTTTGAATGGTTTCCAACAGATGAGTTCATCATTCGATCTCTAGACACATCATTTATGATACTGATTGGTCTAAGGGGGACATACACTTACGTCCCTCTTCGAGTTATGAGGCAAGAAGGAAGGAAGAAAGTCATCCCTAGGGTCGAGAAGATGAGCCATCTTCGGACGGACTTTCAAAATAATGACAGTCCTCACAAGTGCCAAGCTCAGCACCTGTGGCACTGCAAGGTTATACTTGAGAAAGACACCATTGAGCTAGACAGGTATCACGCCGGTTATACCCCTTTCTATCTTGGTTGGTTGGAAGAGGATCTGGGTGGTCAGAGCAAGCCGTGTTACGTCCGAGGTCACAGGGTTATAGATGAAAGGGCTAAAACACAAGTCAAGTTCAACCAGCTGCGCAAAAGGATCCGGGAAAATGAGGATTATCACCACAAGATACATGAGTCCAACAAAAGACTGATCAAGGAATGGAAGGACATGGCTATCAACGCCAACAAGAGGCTGGGGGTACTTGGAACGAGGTATAATCGATTTGGAAGAAAAGTTCATCAAAAGAGTTAAAGATTGTCAAAAGGATGAGGGATCCGCAGGGGGATACCTAGCTAGAACTTACCTATTGCTGGGACTTCGCGAGCTAGGAAAGCTGCTCGAAGGAAGCAAGAACGCCGAATCTGGGGAAGGTCCTTCTGGGACCAAGTAGATAAGAATGTCTTTATTTTTCTATCAATGTAATAAGGTCAATGGCCATTAGTGACTTTTATTTTTCGTCTATTATTTTGGGATTTGTCTATTTTTATTATCAATAAAATGAGGCATTTAGCATTTTAAGTTCTCCAAATCAATTTGTCACTAGGCCCACCTCGGGCACAAAGAGGTTCCCAACTTAGGACACGCTTTCATTTCCACATTATGTGTTTAAATACTGCAATACTCTTTTCATGATCCTCACTGACTTGGTTACCTTTTGTTTTTATTTCTTTTTTCTTACTCCCCTCCCCAAAGGTTAGTTCGTGCATTCTGGCATCATCAGCCTATCCCACCAGATCCAAGGGCCCTCCACCTACTCCTCCCCCTAGTCCTTCTAAGGGCAAAGACAAAGGCAAAAGTAAGATGGAAGAGTCCAGCGGCATCAGAAAGGAGAATGTGATTGAACGGGTAGAGGCCACTGATGGCTGAGGATTTAGGTCCTGCATGAGAACATGTCACCGCTTGAATAGAAATTGTTGAAGTTTCAGGAAGAACTCGATCAAGTTCGGAATCTGGCCAATTTGTCATTTTCCCTCAACGTCCCTGACGTTAACCTTCCAAATGCTCAAAACCCCGCACCTCCACAAAATATCCCAAGACAGCAAAATAATCCCACACCTCACCATCACACCACTCCCCCAAATAACCAAACTCTCCCGATGCAGTGCAATGCTTGCCACACCTCAAATAACACTCCACTACTCATCTCAGAACCTTAAAACCCCACAAAAACCATTTCCACACCTATAACAATCCCATCTATGTGGAAACCTTGACCCACTCCACTCCGCCTATCCCACAGGCGTCCGAGTCTGACGAAAAGGATTTACTTATCAGGAACCTGGCCGAGGAGTTTAGGAAACTGACTAACCGAGTCAAGGGTGTTGAAGGAACCAAGGGGATTGAAGGGTTGAATTATGAGGACCTTTGTATCAAACCTGATGTCGAACTGCCCGAGGGGTAAAAAACTCCAAAGTTTTAAATGTTTGACGGTACTGGTGATCCGAGAGTCCATCTGAGGACCTATTGCGACAAATTGATTGGCGTAGGAAAGGATGAAAGAATCCGCATGAAGCTGTTCATGAGGTGTTTGAAGGGAGACGCACTGTCTTGGTACATCAGCCAAGACCCCAAGAAATGGTCAAACTGGGTAAGCATGGCATCTGATTTCATGGACAGGTTTAGATTCAACACACAGTATGCACCAGATGTGTTCTACATTCAAAATTTGAAGAAGAAACCCACAGAAACCTTTCGCGAGTATGCTACTCACTGGAGATCAGAAGCCGCTAAAGTCAGACCTGCTCTAGAGGAAGAGCAGATGAACAAGTTATTTGTCCGGACTCAGGACCCACAGTATTATGAAAAGTTAATGATGGTTGAAGGCCACAAGTTCTCTGACATCATCAAATTGGATGAGCGGATTGAAAAAGGTATTAAAAATGGTATGGTTACAAATTTTGAAGCCTTGCAAGCCACTAACAAGGCTCTACAGTCTCGTGGTGTGTCTAAGAAAAGAGATGTGGGAGCCTTAATGGTTGCACAATGAACCAAGTCCACGCTCAAATACCAAACCTATCCAACACCTACACTCACATATCATCCAACCCCAAATTACCAAGCACCCTCACCAAATTACCAAACTCCTCCACCTTCGTACCAAGATCCACAACCCACATATCAACCTACTTCGCCCAAATATCCACAACCCGCTCCTGTCTACCACACTTTAATTCCCAGCCATCCCATTACCAATCACTCCCTGCACGCCAAAACTTCCCTAGACCTCGTCCCAATTTTGATCACCGCCCTCCAAAGCAATACACCACCATAGCCGAGCCTATTGACCAGCTGTATGAGAAACTCAAAGTTGTTGGTTATGTGACACCTATCCCTGCTGCCACCCCTGAGAACCTTTCTCAGTGGGTTAACACAAACAAATCCTGTGCATACCATTCCGGCATGAAATGACACACCATCGAAGAATGCTGTTCTCTGAAGGACAAAATACAGACTCTCATTGACAACAAGCTTATTGTGGCAAATGACCCCGCTCCAAACGTCCGTGACAATCCTCTGCCAGATTATAAGGGTAGAGGTATATATGATTGAAATAGAAGATGATTGGGATCCCGAGGGGTCAATCAGGTTGATCGCAGAAGGCGATGACACGAAGAAACCCGCAGTCACTCTCAAACCGATCATAGTCCAGATTCAGCCATCTGAGGCGGCTGAGGTGAATATGTCTATGCCATTTGAGTTTGAAGCAGCGCCACTCGCAAAGTCATCAGTGCTAATTGAAGTTGAGTTTGTATCTCCGGTGAATGCACCAACTTCATTCGAGGTCGCAGTCTTGCCACCCCGAACACATATTCCGTTTGAAGTAAAGATGGCTGCACCAATTCCGGTGGCAATGTCAACAATGCCACCCTTCTATTCAAACGCTATCCCTTGGGACTACACAGCCGAGGCGAGAAGGAAAGGCAAGGTCAGGTCTGAGGAATCTGTCACAGCACAGGGTATGACGAGAACTGGTAGGGTCTATACCCCTGAGCATTTGGTCGAGTCAAGCAAGCAGGCTGACAACCGGACCACTTATCGAAATAGGTCCCGATGACCTTTGGAGAAAGGTACAGGCTAAGGAGTATTCAGTCATCGACCAGCTGAACAAGACCCAAGCACAGATATCCATCCTTTCTCTGCTGCAGAATTCCGAAACACACAGAAATGCTTTGTTGAAAGTGTTGAGTGAAGCATATGTGCCAAACAACATCACTAGTGAGGAAATGGACAATATAGTAGGCCAGATACTGGAGAGTCATAAAATCACTTTTCATGAGGACGAGCTACCACCTGAAGGATTGGGGCACAACAAAGCACTGCACATCACCGTGCAATGCGAAGATCATTTCATCACAAGAATCTTGATCGATGAAGGTTCTAGTCTTAACATCTGTCCGTTGATAACACTCAAGAAATTGGGTAAAAGACTACATGAGATAAAGGATGGGGTGATCAATGTGAAAGCCTTTGACGGTTCTCAGAGGTCCACCATGGGGGAGATCAGTCTATGTCTGCAGATGGGACCGACTTGGTTCGAAGTGGATTTCCAGGTGATAGATGTTCCGACATCCTACAACCTGTTGTTGGGACGACCCTGGATTGATGCTACTGGGGCCGTAGCATCAACACTACATTAGGCGTTAAAATTCGAGTGGAACCACCAAGAGGTGATTATTCATGGTGATGGTAGCAATCCATTTATAGTCGTCAAACTATTCTGGTGATTGACGGAAAACGGAAGATAGACGGAGGAACTTACCACCACATTGAACGGGTCAATGCTATCGACAAGGACAAGATTGAGAGTATCCTGAACTGGAGAGGATATGAGCCAGGCAAAGGGCTCGGTAAGTACCTTCAAGGGATCACGAAGCCCATAAAGCTTAAGGAGCATGGCCCCACTTTCGGTCTAGGGTATGAGTACACTTGGCAGGAATTCAACGACTGATTGCCACCTTGGCGTGGTCCCTATTACCCTTTGGAGCAGCCGATACCTCATCTTGAGCAGACTTTCAAGCAGACTGACACTATTTACGGTTCAGAAGAGGAAGAAGCACTTGCAGCAATGGGGAGTTTGTTCCTAGAGGATGATGATATGTGTTGCTGTGTTGTTCTCGAGGGGTAGGGGGAGGAAGGCCCTTCCATACAGACTGTAATCAAGGGGGAACGAATTTGATATTTATTGCTATTGTTTTCTCTCATTACTTCATTTATACAGCATTACTATTACTTGTCTTGATGAACCGATGACTATGACATGCAATGAGACAACGCAGAAAACGGACATTGATTCAGATTAAGACGACATACCTGACGAGATTGTCAAAGAAGTTGAGAACTTTGAGAATAGACCTAAGTCCAACCTGGATGAGACTGAATTTATCAACCTGGGAGATTCAGAAAATGTCAAGGAGGACTCCCGATTTGGGGTTATTAAGGTGTGTTGATGCAAAAGAAGCATCAAAATTGCTGGAAGAAATTCATGCAGGGACCTGTGGCCCACATATGAACGGTTTTGTTCTAGACAAGAAGATACTCCGAGATGGTTACTGTTGGATGACTATGGAAGACTGCATCTAGTATGTTCGGAAGTGCCACCGCTGCCAGATACATGGGGATATGATAAAGGTACCTCCAAGTGAGCTCAATGCAACCAGCTCACCATGGCCGTTCGCCGCTTGGGGTATGGACGTTATTGGACCAATTGAGCCTTCCGCTTCCAATGGCCACAGGTTCATTTTGGCCGCCATTGACTAATTCACTAAATGGGTCGAAGCAGCCTCCTACAAAGCAGTTACTAAGAAAGTCGTGGCCGACTTTGTCCGCGACCGTATTGTTTGTCAGTTCGGAGTTCCAGAGTCAATCATCACCGACAATGGTTCTAATCTCAACAATAACTTGATGAAAGCTATGTGTGAAACTTTCAGGATCAAACACAAGAATTCCACAGCATACAGACCTCAAATGAATGGAGCCTTAGAGGCCGCTAACAAAAACATCAAGAAAATACTAAGAAAGATGATATAAATGCACAAGCAGTGGCACGAGAAGTTATCATTTGCCTTACTAGGATATCGCACCACAGTTCGCACCTCAACAGGGGCAACTCCCTATATGCTAGTTTATGGTACTGAGGCTGTTATTCCTGCCGAAGTTGATATTCCATCTCTAAGAATTATACAAGAAGCTGAGCTCAGTGACGCAGAATGGGTAAAGAGCCGTTATGAGCAACTAGCCCTCATAGACGGAAAGAGAATGAATGCAGTCTGTCATGGTCAACTCTGTCAGAACAGAATGTCTAGAGCCTTCAACAAGAAAGTCAAGCCGAGACAGTTCACACCAGGGCAGCTGGTGCTGAAGAAGATTTTTCCACATCAAGACGAAGCTAAAGGGAAGTTCTCTCCCAACTGGCAGGGTTCGTATATGGTTCACTGGGTACTGACAGGAGGAGCACTTATACTCGCAGAAATGGACGGAGAAGTCTGGCCTAAACCAATCAATTTAGATGCAGTGAAACGCTACTATGTGTAATATTATGCTTTCTCAATGATGATGTAAATTGAAATACGCCTGACCTGATTCCCGTTTAAGAGGGGATACATAGGCAGCCCTATGGGTTCGGTCACAATTCAATAAAAATCTCATTTCCCCCCGCAATTGGAAACTGGGGCAGAATTTTGAGGAGGACACTCAAAATTCCGAAGCAAGTTCAGCCGATCGCCGCATTAGCAGCAGTCAAAAACGTCAACCCATCAAACTGGGGAAGAATTTTGAGGAGGACCCTCAAAATTCCGTAGCAGGAGAGGTTGCAATGTTCCGAGCTGTGTCACAGTGGTCGGTTCATCCCAAAATTACATTTTTTTATTATACATTATGCTTTTACAAAATCATGCATGTTTGTTTGTGAAACAGCTTTGTTTAGCAACGCTACCCCAATAACACAGACAGTATCAAGAAAACGATCCAAGCAGGGCCAACAGGAATGCGAACTAACCTTTCCCCTTTACAAAACTCACGATCTTTCTTTGGATGCAGGCACAAAATTGCAAAAAGCCCTGAAATATATTATCCGCTCCAAGGACATACATCATTCCTCAAACTCGTCACGCCAACACTTATTATCAGCACAAACAATGCTTCATTATCATAATGCTCTACCGCAATTTAATACCAGCTAAGATTTTCTGTCGTCCTTCCTTAAATAATTGCATAAGGCTACCTTTTTGCCTACCGAGGTTAAACGCTACCTCCATCTGCATTCGCATATTGCATAAGGCTACCTTTCTGCCTTCCGAGGTTAAACGCTACCTCCATCTGCATTCGCATATTGCATAAGGCTACTATTCTGCCTTTTGAGGTTAAACGCTACCTCCATCTGCATTCACATCTTGCATAAGGCTACCTTTATGCCTTCCGAGTTCAAACGCTATCTCCATTGCATTCGAATAGTCTATAAGGCTACCTTTCTGCCTTCCGAGGTTAAATGCTACCTCCATCTGCATTCGCATATTGCATAAGGCTATATTTCTGCCTTCTGAGGTTAAATGCTACCTCCATCTGCATTCGCATATTGCATAAGGCTACCATTCTTCCTTTCGAGGTTAAACTCTACCTCTATCTGCATTCACATATTGCATAAGATTACCTTTCTGCCTTCCGAGGTTAAACGCTACCTCCATCTGCATTTGCATATTTCATAAGGCTACCTTTCTGCCTTTCGAGGTTAAACTCTACCTCCATCTGCATTCGCATATTGCATAAGGCTACCTTTCTGCCTTCCGAGGTTAAACGCTACCTCCATCTGCATTCGCATATTGCATAAGGCTACCATTCTGCCTTCCGAGACTAAATGCTGTCTCCGTCTTCATCTATTCCTGCATAAGGCTACCATTTTGCCTTCCGAGGCTAAGCACTGCCTCCCGTTTACTTTTCAAAGCAATCACTGTCTCTATCATTATTCACTTCGCTTCCTTTTGGGCTAAGCTCTGCCCTTTTTAAATTCGCAAGACTAAGCGCTGCCTTGTTAGCATCATACTACTGCATTTGCATGGGCTGAAATATCTCCAACCTATCCAAAGGTGTCATCGTTCGGAGGCACCATCTTCATGGCCCGAGAACACCATGTCATGGCCTAAGGATCTCTTTTATCAGTTTGCATATCATTATTCAAAGGCATCATGGTTCGGAGGCACCATATTCATGGCCCGAGAACATCATTTTATAGCCCGCGAATCCTGCATTAAGCGATTCATGGCCCAGGACATCATGGTCTAAGGACGTCATCCTCAACTGTCCGAAGACAACATTCATGGTCCAATGTGAATTTGCATCATGTTTAAATTACGTACGATATATGCTTGTTATTCATTTAAAGGTAATCCGGCTAGCAACAACCATCCAGGAAGGAGCGGTTCCGCTCCAGTTCTCCTAACTATCCCATAAGCCCTTGACCACCCAACCCTGCACTTTGCGTCCGTCCTTGTGAAACTTCATCGGTATACTTCGCCGATGGCTCCTGAAGTACATACGACCTGATTCCTGTAAAACCAAGGATATGTAGGCATCTCAGAAGCCAGGGTGCGGCCTACTCTCCAAATCGTTTCGCTCGGTCAAAATTGTCCATCATATCTTTACCTGACAACTCTTTCATCCTTCCCGGGTAAAGAGCGGCAGCTGTTGATACCCAATTTTCTCACAATATTTTAAAATTGCGTATATACCTTCAAAAAAACATTCTTTAATAGCAATTGGTATTTTTACAATTTTCCCATATTTTTATTAATTTATTTTCAATTTATACAGTATTTTATTTCTAATAATTAATTACAAAATTGCATTACAAGCAATTTCAAAAGTATTTCTTGATTTAATTCATTATTTAGGGTCCTACTAAGACCAAATTATTTCATAATTAGCCAAATTGGCACTCTTTGGCTATGATTGCAATAACTTTGCAATTATAGCCCAATCATATGTTTTATACTATTTTTATCCAGTAATTAGTCATTTTGTATTTTTTAAATGCTTATCAGTCATTTTAATTTATTTTCTAAGCATCAATTCCATTTTATACAATTATTAGCTATTTTTGTAATTTGTTTTATCTAGTTTAATTAGGTATTTAACAACTAGCCCCTTTTATTTCAATTATAGCCTAACATTAACCTAATCCCTAACCCAATAGACCCCCAACCCTAACCAATTCCTACCCGGCCCAACCCCGGATCAATTTGAGCTGTTGATCAAATTAGATCGACAACCCAGATTCCACTTACCATAATTAAACCCTAACTACCCCCCTCCGACCCCTCATTCTCTCACGACCCTTCATCTCTCTACTTTTATCTCTCTCTCTCTCTCTCTAGTCTCTTCTGGAGACTTCCGTCTCTTCAATTCCGATGAACTCCTTCATCTTCTCTGGCCACCTTTTGCCAGAGACCTTGAAGCCTTCGTCCTCTTGCCTCTCATGGATCTTCTATGCCGATGATGTCCTCCTTAAGGCCCTCAAAGGTCGAGAACCCGTCTTCTTACACCCATGG
The DNA here is from genome assembly GCA_005239525.1 of Nicotiana knightiana. Classification (NCBI taxonomy): domain Eukaryota; kingdom Viridiplantae; phylum Streptophyta; class Magnoliopsida; order Solanales; family Solanaceae; genus Nicotiana; species Nicotiana knightiana. The sequence continues at coordinate 205,035 of ML435641.1, forward strand.
TGTTCCTTTCTACTTCAAGCCTCTAGAGCTTGATTACCCTGAGGCTCGAGCCAGTGCTGTTTGAGGTCTTTCTCATCTTCTCTGAGGTTTTCTATAAAACCCTAACTCTTAAAACTTTCCGATTCTTTTAGATCTATAATAGATTGGTGTATGTTTTGAGCTATTTCGTTGTTTTTCTCAAAGATTCTCCGATTTTCTCTAAAAAGGGCTTTCCGTTTTCAAACTAGGGTTTCATGACCCCTCTTAAATGCTTTTTCCATGACTTTTCAGTATTATCCTAAGGTTTCTACTATGTTTTAACGATTCATTCAAGTTTCTCTATCTTATATGAGTTGTTGTGTTGAAATCCCTAATTTCTAGTCCTAAACCCTAAGTTCCTGATTTGTCTTTGATAATATGTTTGCATATGTGTTAGCGTTTCATGAGCTTTATGATTCACTGATGTTTTACCCTTTGTTATTCATCTATGTCTTTGATTTTTCTTGATTTCCCCTTTATCTCACCGTTCACTCTGTGATTCATATTAATCCCTAGTTTCGTATGATTTAACTACTAGGGTTTCTGACTTCTTGCCTGTTATCTATTCAATTCATGTTAATCTCCTTTAATTGATGTTATTCCTGTTCGCATCCATGATTCTCTGTAATTTTACTTTAGGGTTCCTGGTTTATTATTTGAATCCCTGTTTCCTTGTGATTTGAAAACCTTACTGATTTTTTATGGGATACTCTTACTAATTTCCGACCTTTAGCTTATTTCTTACCTTGTTACCTGGTTAATTTACTATTAATTGATCCCTATTTCCTTAATTAGAATCTGATGAACCTAGTCTCAATTGCATACTTGTACTGGGCTGAAATTGTTTCTTTATATGTTATATGCATGGGAACTTTCCTTATTTTGTTATTTGCTTACTAGCCGTTTGAATTTAACCCCTTCAATTAAGGGATATCTATGCTGATTTTACACTGTTTGAATATTCCTTTAAGCTATATATGGTGTCTTTCCTTATTTGTTACTCACCGTTTGAATAACTCCCTTAATCATGGTAGTACTTGAGCTGATTTCACTCTGATTGATACTAAGTTCCATAATTGTTGATTGATTCTGATTTTTACCTTACTTTTCACCCAGCTTTCAAAACTATATATATGCATACTTTTTCTCTCATCAAAGAAAAAAAGACGAACTGATCTGTTCAAAATCTCCCTCTCACGATTAAACAGACTCTCTGCTCTCTCTTATGTGCTAACTACTACTATTCTAAGTTAGCCGCTACAAGCCAAGGCTAACTATTGTGCATATCCTAGTTTCCTGTTTGTGTTACTGTTTTCTTCACGTAGTACGTTCTAATTTAGATTTCAGTCCTCAAACCAACATGTTTCTACTGCTGTTGTAATTCAGTATGCTTCCAATTTGCTTTACTTATTCTTCAGCATGTATCTAGGATCCTGAACTTCCCTCTGCATGTTAAGTTAGGCTTTATTTGTTTATGACCAGCATGTTTCTGTATACTTAGCACCTACTTTTTACATGCCTATGACTGGTATATTAGTTCAACCATGGTCTTAGCCGTTTTAGGTGTTAATCTAACCTAATACTTTACTATACCCCTAATCCTCTAGACCCTTAGGAGTTTCTGATTGTATGCCTGTGTGTGTGTCTGCCTGCTACATGTCTGCCCTTACATGCTCTGTATTTGTACCTCAAATCCCATTACCCATGTTTGTGATTGTTGGACTATCCTTGGTCCTTTGTTGATGTTAAGCTTCTATTTCCTTCTTCAAAACTGTTTTCTTACTTACACTTTCTCAAAACTGTTTTCTTACTTAAATCCTTTTAATAAAAAAGACCACTCTCACATATACTCTTAGAAGTCTAGGTCCTGCTCCTTCTGTGTGAGCATTGCCTTGGGACCCTTGAGCTCCCTCTGAACTTTGACACACAGAGGCCGGTCATTCCACATTGCACTTACTGTATTTTGGTTATGTCTGGGTGTGAGAACTGCCCGGGAGCCCTTGAGGTCCTTAGGGAACTTTGACACACCCGGACTATGAAAGGCTATGAAATACCAAAGGCATTTAGGTTTAGAAGATCTAGACCTAATTGAAGGCTCCCTATAGAAGTAACTTCTTATTTTCCTTTGGTTGTGTAATTCATGATTCCTGGCCTGTAATAATTTGTAAACAGATATTTGGGAATGGATAGTGGAAAGGGAAGGGTAGTTATGTATATTATCCATGTTAAAGGGTAGAGACCATGCCTCTAGGTTTACATTTTCTTACGTGTGCACTAGAAATTCATGCTTAGGGTTGATTGTATGCGAGCACATCATGCATTAGATATCCTGTTCCTTAGGTCCATGTTTACTGTTTCAGCATCCTATTATGGCATTATCATTTATCATATAGAAATCATGCTTTAGGATTAAATGTTAATATAAGCCGGTTATTCACGAAACTAGTTCTAATATCGCTGTAATGTTGTGGTACACCTAGGAATCATGCTTAGGATAATAATGCGCTAATAAACAAGTCATCCTCATACTTGCTGCATAGCATGTTCAAATACTGTGACTTTATGCATTTAGAAATCCTGCCTAGGAATTCCTCATACCACCCATTCTGCATCTCTATGTGTGAATATTAGATATCATGTCTTAGGACCTCATTCAACACCTAGTTTAACTACTGACTGCATGAAAAAGGTCCTAAAAATAATTTCACCATGTTTCCAAACAACTGGTAATAGCTCGGTATTTTCACAACACCTAAGTACAACATGTTTAGGCAAACTAACTTGTAATAGTTTCTTTAATAAACTGGATAATTACTGGGTGTTGTCATACGCCTAGGCAAGCCTTAGGTGTTAAATCTATTAAAACTGGAAACTTACTCTTTATATCTGTTGATTGACTATTAATGGTTATAATCTGTAAGAAACTGATAAAATTCATCCTCTGAAATCAGTAATAAAGTTACCTCACTATTGCATTCTCCCCTAGACATCATGCCTTAGGTTATGAAGTTAATAATGCCTTACTTGTGTTTGAGTCGTGCTAATCATGTGCATAATCTGTGGAGGAATACTTGGGCCTCGTATCTGCTCTTATTTATTTTCCTTTATCTGAAGTCCTAATTGTCGTTGTTTGTCGCTTAGAATCTTGTCCTTTAAACCTAGGGGTCAACCTAGTACTTCCTTTTAGGATAGTAGTCCTAGCCTTCTCCATGACTGATAGGATGGGACGGGTAATAGCACGCAATAAAGTCCGTAACCAACACACATTTTAATTACCCTCGCGGGGTGGGAAGGGTAGAATATGGATGATGACCGGTGCGCTAATACCACGTGTAGCCCCTCTTCGAGGAGTGATTACCGGGTATTGCATTGATGTGATCCATATTACTATAAACCTAGGACACCTGTATACTCTAGCTCGTAATCATCACTACTGTTTTCTAAACATCTACATGCTTAAGATTTAAATCCCCTCCTATTTGAGCCTTTACTTGTTATTTGCTAGTTGAACAAATTCACGAAACCATTTGGCCGGGAACCACACTTGTGGATCCTGAGGGGTTCCTAACACCTTCCCCTTAGGATAATTTCAAGCCCTTACCCAAATCTCTAGTTAACAACGTAGTTATAACCCCTTAGGTGCCCTAACGCACCGTTAAAATCGTTAGGTAGCGACTCTTCAAAATATGCAAACCCCTTTCCCAAAAGTAAAGAGTCGTCCCAACCAATGTCATAAACCCGATATTTCGCGAGGAAGAGGAAAAATAGGGGGCGCGACAGGGACGGTGGCTACTGTACTGTGGAAGATTGAATCTGGCAGAGAGGAGTTTGCTTGAAGTGAAGAGGGGTGTGGAAGCTTGATTATTTTTTTTGGATACAACGTGACTTCGAGTTTAGAAAGTATTGTCGGACTTTCAGTTGAGGTCAATGGGGAATGAAAAGACTTGTACCACTAGTGGAGGAGCATGTGCTTAGGAGGATTTATTGATTTCGTGGTAGTTGTACCTAGTGCAACATGGTTGGGAGATGTCAGTATGGAATTCCAAAAGTGGGTTATCTCCTGTGAGCATCTTAGCGGGTGTGTGACTTTGATGAAGTTTCTAAAAAGAGTTATACTTACTACCCGACAGAAGGTTAAATATGCGATTGTGGCTGATAATTTGGAATGTTCAGGAAAAGCTTAGCAAGAGCCTACAAGAAATTTGACAGGTTGACAGTGCGAGGTCATGGTAAATTGAGAAGGGGGAATCTTGTGGGTTCTACATTATGTGATGGTAGCTTAAATCTAAGTGAGGGAGCCCACCGTCTACGATTGGGTCGTGTGGTTGTTTGCTTTTGCAATTTTTGATTATCCGTTCATTGGTGGATCAATTATGACCAAGAAAATAAAATCAGGGGTAATTCGAGCAAAGAACTTGGTGAATGTGTGCTATATTTCGTCTTATCGATTCAGGTGCAGGTTTTGGGAAAACTAAGAGTTTATGCCTCTTGTGGGAGTGATGTACAAGGAAAAGAATTCATCTGATTGCTTCTTTGAGAGGTTGCTCATGTACTAGAAGGGTATTGGAGTTTGATTTTATTCGGGACCAGGTCAGAGTGGGTGACTCTCAACAGCGGTCCTCTTGGGTTCAAGAATTTAAGGTACAACGTCTAAGGATTTTGGGGTCCATTACGTAACTGAAGACCGGGACTTTTTTGTAGAGTGTGAGGAATACTTGGGGAAATATCTATGTTGTCATCAGATCTGTGGGGCAATATTGGAGAAATGGGAGAAATTGCTTCAGATTCATTGAAGATCTTTCAAAATGGGTGTACCAGTTGGAGATGCTATTGTGTGCATACAGAGGGTATGAGATGGTTTAAGGGCATTTGAGACGATGTGGTCTCGTGATTTGGGTTACTCAGAATGAGTGTGGATCGAGTTCGTCATGTTTTGGATGGAGCTATTATTATAAGTCAAGAGTAAATTGGAAGAAGTTGGTTTAGTTAGTAATGGTTGAGTCAGCATGATTGTGGCAATGATCAGTTGCTTCCGCGTGTTAAGTAATACAAGAGGTTTTTGGTTGTACGTGCGGGCTTAACAGCCACAATAGTTTGATTGATTTGGGAGGTATTTGAACCAAATGGCCTTATTGTGTAAATGGATTCGGGAAGAGTCATGGTGGTTTAGAACATGACTTGAGGTTTGTATTTTCTGCAGTTATGGGAATTTAGCTGTGTGTTGCAACGGTTCTTCTGAAATGAGTTAACTGAAAGGGGTTCTAGCCAATGAAGTATTTTTTCTACTAGAAGTACAGGGGTTATGATGAATTCTTGTACTCTCGCATTGCGGAATGATAGGTGCAGTGAGCGGTGTGGAAATCGGGAGTTGAGGATCAAGGTTACGGCTCGATGTTGATAATAATGTGACGAGCCCGGATGAGCAAGGAAGGATTTAGATGTTCAGAGTAAGCTAGCATTTTATTTAGTGTCACCTGAGAACGGTGTCCTTTGTAAGAGGCTTTGTGTATTGATTTGCAGATTCTTGATTTGCTTTATAGAATTAGTACGGTTGGTGGTATGGATGTGCAGACTTGGCTACCTGGTGCAGAAGGTCGTGGGAGCGTATCCCGCAGGGAGATTTGTATAAGTGTAACATGTTAGTTACTTAATTGTTAAGGATTGAAACCAAGTATGGAGATTTCGGTAATATTGCTAATGTGGGAGTTTATACCTGGAAGACGCTCTATTCCTTGGTTGTGGACTGTGGGGGTTTGTGCGGGATTAGACGGCTGCTCGCGTGTGTCATGAATAGGGCCATTATGGATATTTGGAAGGTTGTGGCCCAATACAGTTTGATCAGAATTGACTTGAGGTCGTAGGTGGGTCTAATGTGAATGTGTTCTCAATGTCAGGTAGGACGTGTTCATTCGTCATACCATTGCTTATGAAGGAGTGTTGGGGCGTTGAATGTTATTCCCATAGTCAACTATTTCATGTAATACTCTATTATGCCATGTGGGTTGTGAGACGGCTTCATTATTCACACAAGTGTTGTGGTCTGTGTAGCTTATGGTACTATACGAGTAGGATAGCTCTCGAGATGCAGGTAATTTATTTCACCTTAGTCGTGCTTGGGTTTTGTGGTGTATGGCGCTATCCGTCTCCCCATGGTTGTATTTTTGCACTTGGTGTGCTAGTGGTTGATATTCGGATATTTCATAAGTATAAGGGTTATGGCTTGATGGGTGTTTCCTTATTGATTGTTATGTGTGGATTAGGTGGCACGCTGCCACGGGTATGTGTCTTGATCGGGTTGCATGCCACAACAGTGTCATGTTTGGATCGGGTTGCACGCCGCAACAACAAGGTTTTAAGTACGGTTCCTTAGAATTATTTGTGTTCCTTGTTTCTCTTCTTTGAGATAGGGCCATAACATTGGTTGGGCCATTTTATTCGTTACACAGGCTGGATGGTTCCTCATCGAAGTTCGTTCCTTCTTATGAGTCATATTCTAGATGTAGCTTGTTGGCACTTTGATGGTGTTGTATGAGATTTTAGACGGTGTGGAGGTGGCTTATTGCCCGAGCAGCTTGTACTGAGTGATACGAGGTTGTTGGACCTGAGATTGGTGCGATCAGATTTATGTAGGGTATATTAAAGAGAAAATATTGTTATTCAGTTCAAAATGAAGTAATGGTTCTTGTTTGGTGAAGAGACCCCATGATTTATTGTTTTGGCAGGTGGTTATGAGTTTCTACACATCTCTTTTGTTGTGGCTTTGCGAGAGTTGGAACAAGGCTTACATGTGCTATGAGGCGTATTGCGGGCATCAAATTCGTGTAATTCCAGCTATTGTGGTTGGAGGATGTTATTATGGGCATATGAATTATGCGGTGCATTGGTGTGATTTCAGCAAAGGTGCATGATCATGTTTTGGTACAGTGTGTAGTTATCGATACGATGTACGTATGTTGGAATCGGGTCTTATAGAGAAATTCGGAGGTTGGAATTTGGTTCTAAGGCTTATTGAACAAATAGAAGGGAGAATCTTCAGTCTAGCTTGAGCTAATGTGCTCAACTGGGTTGTGGTGGCACGCATAGGTGCACGAGGTGTCGAACAATGATTTTGGAAAACTTCAGAGTAGTTCTTGGCACGTTCGAGGACGAACATATGTTTAAGTGGGGAAGAATGTAATGACCCGACCGGTCATCGAGCTCTAGCGCATCGTTCGGCTGATTGATGCCTTGAGTAGCTCCACTTCATGTATTACGACTTTTGTGTGTGGTCGGAATTTAGATTTTGTGAAGTTCGGAGTTAATTCGAAAGAAAAATTCTAATTTCGGCAGCTTTAAGTTGGAAGAATTGACTAAGGTTTGACTTTTGAGAAAACAACCTCGGAAATCGGGATTTGAAGGTTCCAATAGGTTCCTAAGATGATTTCGGACTTGGGCACATGTTCGGGTTGAGCATCGGGGGTGATCCGGGAGTATTTCAACACTTATTGTGGAAGTTGGCATTTTGAAGATTTTAAGAATTTTTTAAAGTTTGATTTGAAGTGGGCTTTGGTGTTATCGAAATACGTTTGGGATTTTGAACCTTGGAATAGGTTTGTATTGTGATTTATGACTTGTACGCAAAGTTTGACGTCATTTCAGAATGTTTTGTTAGGATTCAGACGCGTTCGTCGAAGTTTGAGGTTTGAAAATTTAAAGAAAGATTTTGGCCATCGATTCATAAGATTTGATGTTTTTGATGTGATTTTAGGCCCCGGGTAGGTTAACTATGTGTTTTGGGTCTTGTTGGTATGTTCCGACGGGGTCCCGAGGGCCCCGGGTTTGAATCAGATTGAAATCAGATCAATGTTGGATTTAGGTGATTGCTGGAGCTGCTGAAGTTCTGATGTCATCGCACCTGCGGTGGGTTTGGCTGCAGGTGTGGACATGCAGGAGCGAGGGAGGTCACCGTAAAAGCGAAGAAGGCCAGCCAGGGGAAGGGAAAGTGTGGAGTTTGGGCGCGCAGATGCGCATCCGCAGAAGCGGGGAAGGCACCGTAGATGCGGAAGCTGGGCATTATCTACAAGAGCGGATTTTGTCCGCAGAAGTAGATTTGCCTAGGCGTAGAGGGAACCGCACCTGCGATGGATTTGTTCACGGGTGCGAAGGTCACTGGGTAATGGGGAGTTTTTAAATTCGAGACTTAGCCCATTTCTCTCACATTTTCATTTGGTTGGGCGATTTTTGGATCTCTTGGAGGGAAGATTTTCATCACCTATGTCAAGGTAAGTAATTCCCACATATTGTGAGTTAAATACATGGTTTATATGTGGATTTGAACGTGGAAATTTGTAGAAATTTGGGATTTTTATAGAAAATCTAGAAATTGACATTTTTGGCATTTGACCACGAAATTGGATATGGAATTTGGAATAAAGTATATATTTGAGTTCGTGGTGTTATGGGTAAAGTTTTTCTTCGAATCGGAATCCAGGCACGTGGGACTGAGGGTTGACTTTATTGACTTTTAGAGCAGAGTTGGGAATTTTTTATAAATTGATTGATTATAAGCACTAGAGTATATTTTAATTGAATTGCATATTGTTTGACTAGTTTCGGATTGTTTGGCTTAAATTGAAGAGTTAGAGAGGCGTTGGAGCCGCTTATGGAATTTCGGAGAGAGGTAAGTCTCATGGCTAACCTTGTGAGGAGGAAAATACCCCCTAGGTGATGCAATTACTATGTGATACTAGTTGTGGGTGCTACATACGCACGAGGTGATGAGAGTCTGTACGTAGCTAAAACATGTTTATGTTCGGGTAGACAAGTACCTTATCATGTAATATTTGAATTATTTTAACTCATTCTGATGGCTTAATTAGTTGGACTTATAATTTAAATTGATTTAGGAGTAAATATATTTATACTAGGCCGAGCCTTATCACCTTGAGTTATTGGTTAGTCATTTGTGAAACCATAAAGATTATATTAACTTGTACTCGTGTACTTGTAAGCACGTGTCTTGTAATTCTGTAACTTCCTTCCTTTCTTGTGGAGCACGCTGAACTCCTCGGCAGTATAATAGATGCATTTATGGTTCGTATCGCTCGACCCTTGGCAATGTACACATTATTCTGGATCGGGCCGAACGACCTCGGCATAATCGTGCGTTATATCGCTGGCAATCCGAACATTCATGAGATGATCTTTCTTTTGCTGCCTTGAATTTGTATATGGTACTTCTTATCCATTTGATACTGGCCCCTGACATATCTGAGCTGTTGAGGTAGAATACAAGATTGACAAAAATCACACCCTTTAAAATAAATTTTTGGAAGATTATGTGACTTACATATTTACCCCATTATTGTTGTGTGCCTCATATCTGCTTACAATTTGTTATATTGCTTCATTGGACCTCTAGTAAGTGTCAATTTTGGCCCCTCGTCACTACTTTTTTGGGGTTAGGCTAGATAATTATTGGGAACCCGTTGATTTACGCACTCATGCTATGCTTCTGCACTAAATGTGCAGGATCTGACAGGTTCCATTGGTGGTTATCTTGGCGTGTAGAGGCTGCTGATGAGGAGACTTTATGGTGAGCTGCATTCCAGGCTACGTATTGCAACCCACAGAGTCTCCATTGTACCATTTACTCTATCATGTCTTATTTACATTCAAGATAGATGTTGTATTATTATTATACTCCTTAGTAAATGCTCATGCACTTTTGACACCGGGTTTTGGGATGTTCTAGAAGTTGTTTGTGATTTTGCTTAGTATTTTACACTTTTAATATCTATTATGTTAAAATTTTAATTTTCCATGATTTTAATGCGTTGATTTCCTTATCTAATAAAATTCACAACTTCGAAGATAATAAAGTTCATAATTAAGTTGGTAATTCACTGTTGGCTTTCCTAACGGCGACATTGGACGCTATCACGACCTATAGTGAATTTTGGGTGAGCACCATCATACCAAAGAGTCTAGTCACAACTAAAGATTTTGAAGAGAAGTATCCTTGTGTTCACCCTCGTACGTGGGGTGTTAGCGTATACCCTTCTTCCATCTGTCCTTCTAGTATCACTGCTGTGAAGGAAGATGTCCACTGTCAAGATTTTAGAATTATCGTTCCCGACCTGGAGGAGAGGATAACCTTACCCAAGAAGCGTTTTGCGTATTTTTACACGTATCCCTTCACTTTGGGAGCGTTCTCTTTGAGTGGAGAGCTTGACTCCTTCATCATGGAGTTGTACCTCCGCTACAAAGTGTGCTTGGCAAAAGTAATTCCTTTTGTGTGGAGGACAATTACTTGTCTTCGACACCTATTCCAGGAGACGGGAGAGGAGCTAAACCTAGCTCGAGTGATGAACCTCTATTCCCCCAAGATCTTCCATTGGGGAATGATAAATTTCAACAAGCGCGAGCATTATGCTATGCTATCCAGCATGGATGATGACAATGACCATGGGTGAATGGAACTGTTCGTTTCAGTCGCCACCAGTGGCATCATTCCCGCCATGGCTCTAGCCTTTCCAGAATTATGGAACCGCACTCGTAAGTCTAACATTCGTTTTTTCTTCTGTTAAAGATCATTCCACATCATTATTGAAACTTCTTCTCTTACTTATTTAAGCGACTCGGTGGGTTCCACCTAGCGTTGAAGGCTTGGACCAATGGGTCCAGAAACCTTTGGACATTACTACGCCCGAAACCCGCATGTGGAAAGACTGTACCTTAAATATGGGTGGAAGGCCAAAACTCATGGTAAGTCAAACTCATCTTGTTTTTACCTTTTCATATAAGGAAGTTGTTTGACCCTTCTCTTCTATTCAATTCAGGTCTACCCCAGGTTCGGTTGTTGTCCCCGAGGAGGACGTTTTGTCTAATCCTGCTGATGCGACGAGGCTACTCCTAGAGGATTTTACACAGAGAGGTGTCTTCGCGTTTGCTTCTGGTGCGGGTGCTTCTCCTCAGATTCCCTGGCCAGAGAACAAACAACCAAATAAAAGACGTTCCTCCGCGGTTGGGGAAAAAAATAAGAGAGCGAAGACTGCCGCTCCTGAGTCGTCTCCAGAAGTTGTGGTGACAAGCCTCTCACTCGGGCCGACCATAGACATCATGGTAACTGAAGACGACGTGGAAGCCAGCGAGGAGGGGGATTCTCTACATAGAAGACGACGAACTTCCTCGGCTAAACAGACTGATCAATCTGTTGCGTTAGCTACACCAACCGAGGACGATGCCTCGTCGCTCTGGGGAATTTGATATGGTGGAAAGTGCCAATTTCCACTTCTGGATCCCGGTCGCTGTGCCCCGTACCGTGAGGCTGAGTACCGGGTCCCTGTCGTCTTTTATTTAGAGCAACCAAAAACCATACTGCGCTTGCCATAACCACTTCTCGTCCTTCACTGCCATCATATTCATCTCTTTCTTCACCAACACTTTCTTTACCACCAGCAACTGCTACATAGTCCCCACCGCCCGCAACTGTCCGAGAAGAGGATGTCCCTCTCCCCCAGTCCCCACTTCTTGGGAGCTTGGGACAAAATTATGCCTTCCCCTCAGAAGATCCGCAAAGGAGGAGGAACATCACTATATCGGTCTCTACCAGATGCAACCTGCTGTCCCGACCGGTAGAACTTTCTAACTATATGAAGCCTTTGGCTTTTGAAAAATATAGAGAAAAGACACAAGATCTCTCGGAAGAGTATTTGTTGAAAAATTCTATGCACAATGCCGCAACGATATATTCTTCGTTTCCTTCATTATCTCTTCTATTTTTTATATAGTAGTATTCTGAGTTTGCGCTTTTCGTTTCGTAGGCCAATTTTCTTGCTTCCGAGGGCCTCCAAAGGTTGATTCAAGATAAGGAGGAACTTACCTCCGAGCAGAATCAACTTTTGGCCAAGCGGGACCAAACTGCTACTCTCCTTTTAAAATTGGAAATTAAAGCTACTGAGGCTGTTGTGTTGGAGGCTTGATTTTAGCAAAGCGATCAAGAAGTAGAGACCCTTAGCTAAGAGATCGTCCCGTTGAGGGTTCTATTTGAATAAGCTAGGGGCAAATGGGGTGAAGTCCACAGTGCCGTTCTTGCTGCATCCGATCATGAGGCTGCCTCTGTTGAAAGATTAAATAATTTTGAGGTGGCCTTGAACTCCAAAACTGAAGAGCTTGCTGCCACCGGGGTGAAGTATGCCTAATTGGAGGAGAAGTATAAGAAGACCATTGAGCATAATATAGGTTTCAGCTCTACTGTCAGTGATCTTGATGTCACCTCCGGTCTGTTAGATCCGCACAGGAAAATCCTTCTACCGAGGTTGTCCAACTTAAAGAAGAACTCAAGAACTGAGCGACTTCCCTCATTGTTGAAAAAATATATGCTATGTACATCATGAGGAGAAAAACATTGGAAGAGGCTAAAGCGGGTGTCATTGACTTTGATGCCGAAATCACTAAAGCCCGTGAGCTGGAGTCAGCTGCCAAAAGGGGTCTTTCAGCCAGGCTTGATGCTACCGATTCTTCTAGTTCCGTTTCTGAATTCTCGGAAAATGAAGAGGAACCCGAAGGCGACGATACTAAAGATCAAAAAGTCGAAGGCCAAGACATCGAACCGCCGGCGGATCTACCCACTTATTCTGGGGGCGAGGATGCTTCTCTTCCTCCGGGTTCCGGAGTTGCAGGGGCTTAATTTTTTATTTTATTTTCCAATTTTAGTACTTTTGTCGTTTGGAACATTCACTGTAATTAAAAACACTGTTTCACTGAAGAATCATTGATCACACTCAACTATGTCTAATAAAAGACTAAACGGGCGTTGCAAATATAATCCGGGGTATTATGCCCAGAGTCGATCCCACAGGGAATTAAAGTATCAATCAAATCTTTAGAATACGTAAATTTTACTCAATCAATTCTCTCAAGACTTTTTGAATATAAATTGGTGATGTTTTACTAATTCTACTGACAATAATAATAACCAACAATTACTAACAATGTGTTATAAACAATTATGATAAAGGTCTAAGGCTATGGTTTCCCCCGTTGGTGAACTTACTTCTCGGATATTTCATATAACTTGGTTAATTATCTCTATCAATCATGAACACTCTATCTACCATAAATCTCTCTGAAGTAATTATGATAATTTACTAGACGCACTCTCTCAAGTTACGCTAGCTAGATTGCATTACAGTTCACTTTAGATTGCACCCGAGGTATCGTTATCTCTAATCCAACCTCTAAACCCTCGGTTATGACTTTCG